>JBBPSJ010000215.1:0-41286 GCA_038093535.1 Boletus reticulatus
CGCCTGTGAGTCCTTCCACAACGAACGCGGCGTAGCTTCATCTCTACCACAGCCCGTCGACTTTGAAGGCGACGTAAATCTCTTCCACTTTGTGCTCTTGCGATGTGTCGGTAAGGGTGCTTTCGGGAAGGTACGCTTCTATACCCTCCCTTTCCCCCAAACACACACCGCTTTGCTAGGTCCGAATGGTCCAGCACAAGCAAACTCGCGAGCTCTACGCACTCAAGTACATCAACAAGCCAAAGTGCGTCAAGATGAAAGCCGTCGCCAACATCATACAAGAGCGCCGTCTACTCGAAGAAGTAAATCTCGTCCCTGCACTCACCACACCGCTTCACACATATCCATCCACAGATCGACCATCCCTTTGTCGTCAACCTCCGCTATGCTTTTCAAGATGACGAAAACTGCTTCTTCGTCCTCGATCTCATGCTCGGCGGTGATTTGCGCTGTCCGTCGTCTGCCTTCCCATCCCCTCCATTTTGACCCTCTTTCCGCAGTCCATCTCGACCGTCTAGGCACCCTACCGGAAACCACGGTCCGATTCTTTGTCGCAGAGTTATCCTCTGCCCTCTCTTTCCTTCATGAGAACCACATCATGCATCGGTCTGTTTTCCCCCTTCTCCCCGTCCTTGTTCAATCCCTCGATCTTTTTTACCAGTGATCTCAAGCCGGACAACATTCTCCTCGACGAGCGCGGCCATGCTCACCTCACTGATTTCAACATCGCCGTCCACTATTCCGACCGTCGCTTACTGAACGGCGTGGCAGGAAGCATGGCTTACATGGCACCTGAAATTCTCGCCAAGCGTGGTTACACTTACACGATCGACTGGTGGTCCCTTGGTGTATGCACATATGAACTCCTCTTCGGCCGCCGTCCTTTCAGAGGCAAGACCAACAGCGACTTGACCCACGCCATATCAAAGGATAGCTTGAGATTTCCCGAAGATGCCGACAAAAAGTGCAGTCGGGCAGGCATACAGGTCATCAAGGGCGTGAGTCTTTTCTCCCTTTCTCCCACACCATCTCACCCGTGGCAAGTTCCTGGACAGAGACCCGGTTAAGCGCCTGGCATGCAAGTCAGACGAAGGTTTCGAGGAACTCCGCCGACATCCTTGGTTCGAACCCATCGACTGGCCAGCTCTCGAAACCAAGCAGCTCGACCCTCCCTTTACCCCTGACGTACGTTCCTTTCCCATGCGTACTTGGTTATTGACCGGCTTACCCCCGTAACCCACTACAGTCTAAAAAGGCCAACTTTGATGCTTCGCACGAGTTGGAAGAGCTCCTACTTGAAGATAATCCTCTCAAAGCCAAGCAACGAAAACCTCGTGATGTCAACTCTCTGAGTGTGGAAATGCGACAAATGGAGGAACAGTACGGCGCTTGTTCGCTCTCAATCCGTTCTTCTTTCAATATCGTGCTTATCTAGGTTTACTTCTTACGATTTCAAGAAGATGCAACGCCGGTCATATTATCCAGTCAATCAGCAAATAGTGTCGTCTATCACAGCCACGACATCAACGGGAGGTCTGGTCGCCTCGAGACCGGTTACACCAGTGGCCTCGGATCAGGACGCAATTCACATTACCCCTGCTGTGCACGACTCATTTGAGACAGACAAACATTCCCCATTAGAGAACCCCAAGTTCTCGGAGAAAGTGTACTCATGATGGTGCCACATGGTTGACGGACGACCGCCCGAAATCCGTGCCACCCCGATCTGTATTCCCCATTTATTGCATATTCTGCGAACATCTCCTTTGCATTAATAGTTTAACCCATAGCTTTAATGGGTGTCTCCACTCCTTGACAGCTGGCGCTTCAACCTTACATTGCTCCGATCACGCAAACATGGATATCCAGGCCACGCCTCTATTTACTCTCCCTAACCTATGGTACTTTTTTTTTCGTTACGACCCTGCTATACCTCTTGGATACCAAGTCACCTGTGCTGACTTTCCTTCCCCTCTTTTACCTGTTATAACTCTGTTTTATCCTTGTTCTGTGCTTTAGGCGTCGGTTTTCAAGTCGGTCGTCGGGCAGTATAACCTCGGTCTCGTTGATCCAAGTTCATCAGGGTTTTTGGTTGACATCGTTGACTAGCTGGATTGGGGACACGTAACACCACCGATCATGTATATGCACTGATCGAGCTTTTGAACTTTGGTATACAATTCATTACGATCCACCTCGATCACAACGATGCGCTACGGAAGCAAACAATCGACTCTGCTACTGAAGCACGAATTGCGCGATCCTCTGTACCGCATCTTGAATATTCTCTGGAAAAACCTGTGGCATAACCCACCATCCGTGTGGACGGTCGTGGTATTCGACGAGTTCCACCGGCCTCCCAGCAGCCTTGAGGCGCTTTTCCAGCTCGCGGGACCCATCGATCAAACGGTCCGCGGTTCCAACGAGGATCAGCGTCCTGGGCCAAGACGCCGCAAAGGGTATAAAAGCCCCTGAGACAAGGGGATCCGCAAGCGACACGCCCGAATCGCCTACATACATGTCCGTGTTCTTCATAGTGGGCACATCAAAAATGTCCTTGTCAGCCTGCGCTTTGGCATATGCGCTCAAATTGTTATCCGGGATAGCACCTGGCGCGATGGAGACGACGCCGCGGGGCGATGGTCTGTTGGACTCGAGGACAAGATGGGTCAAGACGAGCGCTGTCGTGGGGGTGTCAGCCCTAGTGTTTTTTGACGAGGGGCGAAGGACTGACCGTGGTTCCCGCCGGCGCTGTCACCCGCGATGATAATGTTGGACGCGTCATATCCCAACCCGAGCACATGGTCGTACGCAGCGACGAGGTCCTGCAGCGCCGCGGGGAAGGTGTTCTCGGGGATGGTGGCGAGACGGTAGCTCGGCGCGATGAGCACGCACCGTTGGGTGGGGGCATCATCTCCGAGTCCCGTGTGGGCAGCGACGGCTCGGAGGAGCTCGATGTAGAACTGGAGGAACGGCTGGTTGGTCGGATGCCCGAGGATGTTGCCCCCACCGTGGATGAAGAAGATGACGCGGGTGGTGGCGCGCAGTGCATCCGACTCGGACTCGGGGCCGAGGGCGAAGGAGTAGATGGGAACGCGCTCCGGCTTCTTGAAGAGGCTGTTGTCGAGGAGGGGGTGCGACTGGGTAGAGGGAGGAGCGATCTCGATCCGGACAGTGACGTCCACCGGGATGTGCTCTGGATCTGGGCGACGTGCGCGCTCGTCTACAGACTCGGCCGTGCTAGGTGGCGATGCTAAAATGCTAGCAAACCTGGAACGGAATTGTGTCACAGCATTGCGTTGCACTTCGGTCAGGGGTGCATTGGGGGATAGCATTGATGTTTGAGGTGGTGGCGTGCCTGGTATAGCCCCAAAAGGTTGGAAATGAAGCGTAGGTGGTAAACGAGTCTAGCCGACGTGATGCTCAGCGATCGTCAACACAGATAGTGACGGAATCTGGATTACCTGGTCAATGTGAAGCTAGGTGATAGTCATTTAGTTACATGGAGTGCGACGGACGAACAAGAACATACCTCAGCTGCGCTCAGCGATCGTGATGGAACGCTGAGAGAAAAGGCGGAAGAGAGGGAGCAGCTTTAGTACTACAGCTATGCTGCATGAAACACGTTTCGTCTGCACGAAGAGCGGAACTGGACACGAATTCGTGAGATATAAATGCCAGTTATGCGGTACATACGTTACCGGGCCCCGGACCACGCCGCGTCTGTTGAGATTGCGTGGAGGATACACGTTTGTTTGCAGTGATTCTGAAAGCTGACCCACAATGTTGGGCACTTCATTTTCGAGTCTGTACTCTCGGACAGACGGACCGAACTGGAGAGGGAAAAAAAGTACAAGCGACCCTTAAGTCCTATTTCGGCGGACGAGGGCAGTGATGACAAGACCGGTTGTCCGCTGGAAACACATCTTAACTATCCAGTTGTCGAGTATCGCTGTCGTCCGTGATCTGGCATCGGGGTCAGACCGGCCTGGAATCTTTGGCGTGGAACCAGATATGAAGGGATAATAACCTGCTGGCGAGCTGTGCCAGAGGTTAGTTACGACCAGGACGACGTATCGTATGCATGTGATCGGAAACTAGAATGTGGCAGATTGGAGACGATGCGATGTCGTCCAAGAGTCGGGATTTGAAGAGATCATTGTCGGATAGTTGAACGTCTGCCCGAGTAGTAGTACTGTCTTCAGACAACAACTAACACAGACGATACATTCACTGATTCAGATTGAACCAGCGTTTGTTCGATCCATACGCACGCACCAACCTCACCTATCCGAGGACAAACCGCGCAGCTCTCTGCACCGCATCTCGAATTTCCTCCCCGCACTTGTGTACACCCTGGATGGCTTTTGTGGCACTTCTTCTGGTTCGGAATTTGCGTGGATCCGCTCTGAACCACCGTGAAGTTTGGAGGACTGAGACAACTTGAAATCACTGGGGCTGTTTGGATAGCCATTGCTGATGACAGGGCCCACAAAAGCATAAGTGGTTTTCGTGCCAGTGGGGTCGAAATCACCAGGTGGGGGAGCAGTTTGGCTCTCATTGGGTCCCGACTCTAAGTCCTGCTCGCCTATCTTATGTCATTACCAAATTGTTTGACGAGGCTTGACACCAAAACTATCGAATGATTTCCTCCTTCAATGGAGGTTCAAACCACACTTATGCAGTACCACCAGGAGCTGGGCCAGCTATAGGCCCTTGTCTGTACAGAACCACACATATTTGCATGTCATTACAGGTTCGACGGAGAGGTTCTGAGTAATGAAGAAATCTGTAGTACTACACAATGATACTGTAGCTAGCACCAGATCTTATTGTTGATCCAAGTTCATCAGGATTTTTGGTTGTCATTGTTGACCAGCTGAATTGGGGACACGTAACACCACCGATCATGCATATGCACTGATTGAGCTTTTGAACCTTGGTACAAGTATGTTTCGATTCACCACGATCACAACGATGTGCTATGGAAGTAAACAATCCACCCCGCTACTGAAGCACGAATTGCGCGATCCTCTGTACCGCATCTTGAATATTCTCTGGAAAAACCTGTGGCATAACCCACCATCCGTGTGGACGGTCGTGGTATTCGACGAGTTCCACCGGTCTGCCAGCAGCCTTGAGGCGCTTTTCCAGCTCGCGGGACCCATCGATCAAACGATCCGCGGTCCCAACGAGGATCAGCGTCCTGGGCCAAGACGCCGCAAAGGGTATAAACCCTCCCGAGACAAGGGGATCCGTACGCGACACGCCCGATTCACCTACATACATGCCGCGCATGTTCTTCAGCGTAGGCAGGTCAAAAATGTCCTTGTCAGCCTGCGACTTGGCGTATGCGCTCAAATTATCATCTGGGATAGCACTCGGCGCGATGGAGACGACGCTGCGGGGCGACGGTCTGTTGGACTCGAGGACGAGGTGGGTCAAGACGAGCGCTGTCGTGGCGGTGTCAGCCCAAGTGTCTTTGGTAGTGACTCGGTGGCGAAGGACACTGACCGTGGTTCCCGCCGGCGCTGTCGCCCGCGATGATAATGTTGGATGCATCGTATCCCAACCCGAGCACATGGTCGTAGGCAGCGACGAGGTCCTGCAGCGCCGCGGGGAAGGTGTTCTCGGGGATGGTGGCGAGACGGTAGCTCGGCGCGATGAGCACGCACCGTTGGGTGGGGGCACCGTCTCCGAGTCCCGGGTGGGCAGCGACGGCTCGGAGGAGCTGAATGTAGAACTGGAGGAACGGCTGGTTGGTCGGGTGGCCGACGATGTTGCCCCCGCCGTGGATGAAGAAGATGACGCGGGTGCTGGCGCGTAGTGCATCCGACTCGGACTCGGACTCGGGGCGGAGGGCGAAGGAGTAGATGGGAACACGCTCCAGCGTCTTGAGTAGGCTGTTGTCGAGAAGGGGGTGTGGCTGGGTGGAGGGAGGGGCGATCTCGATCCGGACAGTGACGTCCACCGGGATGTGCTCTGGATCTGGGCGACGTGCGCGCTCATCTACAGACTCGGCCGTGCTAGGTGGCGATGCTAAATTGCTAGTCAATGCTGCACGGAATTGTGTCACAGCATTGCGTTGCACTTCGGTCAGGGGTGCATTGGGGGATAGCATTGATGTTTTATGAGTGAAGCGTAGGTGGTAAACAAGTCTAGCCGACGTGATGCTCAGTGATCGTCAGCACGGATAGTGATGGAATCTAGATTACCTAGCCGGTGTGAAGCTAGGTGATAGTAATTGAGTTACATGGAATGCGACGGACGAACAAGAACATACCTTAGCGATCGTCACGGATGGTGATGGAACGCTGAGGGAGAAGGCGGAAGAGAGGGAGCAGCTTTAGTACTGCAGCCATCCAAGCGTCATGTGATGCTAGTGGACGAGCAATGAAACACGTTTCGTCAGCGGAAATGGGCATGAATTCGTGAGATAAAGATGCGAGTGATGCGGTAGGTATGGATAGACGGACCGAACCGGAGAGGGAAAAAAGTATAAGCGACCGTTAAATAATATTCTCGGCGGACGAGGGCAATGACAAGACCAGCTATGATCTGGCAACGTGGATGATAACCTGCTGGGGGGCTGTGCCAGAGGTTAGTATAGTCGCATCGTATGCATGTGATCGGAAGCTAGTACGTGGCGGATTGGAGAGCAGGATGTCGTCCAAGTATGAAGGGCGGGAGCGGACAATATTATTGGTTTCGTTGCGCTGGTTTTCGTTTTCCTAGTTTGGCTCTTTCGTTTTCAGTCGTTGCTTTCACTTTCGTTATATTGTTTTTTTTTTGTTTTCGCAGCTCAGTTCTTTCGTTTTCAATCATTGCTTTTCGCTTTTTTTTTGTGTATTCATTATTTCGTTTTCGGTTTCGGTTTTCGTGTTTTCGTTTCCGTTTTTCGTTTTCGGTCACGATGTATTTGTCAGCAACTGCCTCCTGGACCCTCACCTCACCCACCCGCCCTTCAAAGCTTCAAGCTTCACGCGCGACGGTGACGTGCCGTTGTGCTCGTCATCATGCCCATCCTCCATGACGCGATGACGACAGTACCTCACCCTCCCTCCCTCACATGCGACGATATCGATGTCACCTCTCCCATCTCATGATGACCGCGTGCACCCTTACCCTCACCCCCTCACTGACAAGTCGGTGACGACACGACGATGTGACCCACAACATGATTCAGATGATGCCACCCATGATGCGACGATGTTACGCCGATGACAACGGCAATGGGGGAACCCTGGCCCTTGCCCTCATAGACGACGCATCTCGGACGGGTAAGGGTCAGTCTCTGGTACCTGGGTTATCCATGCTTTACTCGGACTCGGACATACAATCTGTTATGATATTCAACTTAATCGTACAATGACATAAGTGACAGTGCACAAAGTCAAAGTTACATGTCTTGCGCAATCGTCAATGCTTCAATCCACAACCACCGACGAGACTGCATGTCAGCATGAGTGTGACTGAGAATTGGCTCCAGGCGGCAATGAAATTCCGTGTCTCGAGGTACTGTGACAAATGGACTGAGAGTGTCAGGAACTTCAACATGCGAGAGTTGCTCCGCATCAGCAAACCACATACTTTACTACAGTCGTCACATGAGTTACAGCATTATTACAGTGTGACAGTGCGACAAGCGGACAGTGCGCCATTTGATACAGCGTGACAAGCAGACGGTGTCACAAGCAGCTACAGCTCAACAGGATGCTACAGAGCAGTAGGAAACGGTCAACCAATGAATCGGAATGCAACACACGTTGAAATTGAGGTACTACATATGCCACCAGTTATGGTACTAGTACTACTACTATGTGCGGAATGTACAAACAAGACAGAAAGGACATGTTATATGTATGTATACCGGCATAGAAAGCGTCAGACTTCAGGAGACATAGTACCATCTAATAGACCAAATCGCATGAGAAATGGCGTACAGAATCTGAGTGCGATGAGTACATACTGCAGCTTAGGGTAGTCTCATTGGAGGCACGGCGCCGTTTGCGGGCGGATGGGAGGTCAGCCAGCGCAATCCCATTCTTGCGGATTGTATTTTGAAGGCACCCTAGATCGTACTCAGTTGTGTCCAAATTTTTTTGTGCCTGGTCTGCATGAAATTGGTACAGTTTGCCGAGTGCGATGTTCTCGGTAAGCTGAGCATGGATGACATCCTGCTCCAGTTGACAAAGCTGGCGCTGGGCCCTCATGACGCTGAGGAGAAGGCGAGCCTCCTCTCTCTCAGAATCGTCTTCGCCGTCGCTACTGGTCACATTCTCTCTGGCCTGAGAGCATCAGGCTCGGTGAATAGGTCGCAACGAATAACCATAACTTACCTCCATGTAGTCTCTTCATTGTGATGACATCAATGGTGAGGAAGGGGTGAACGACACACTCAGTTTTGAAGCGGCACGGAGGGGTGTCACAACATGGGAGGTGTGAGACGATAGCTTCTGGACCTTGAATGCTCCAATGGCCAGTGGTGTTCCTCTCTCCAGATTGGAGGATGATAGAACACTATCCTGATGAAAAGAGACCTAGGAACGGACATGGTTGTGCCCAGCATCAGCAAACCTACATTTTTTCTGGGTGAGTTAGATAAATGACAAGACTAACAGGCCTGAATAGACTAATCAATGATAGATTGACTGAACTGATTGAACTGATTTACTAACAAGCTGATAGGCTAATATATTGAATAAACTGGTTGACTGACCAACTACCTAGCTGACAAATTGACAAACCTGACAGGCCTGACAGACTGACCAACTGACCAACTGATGTGACTGACAGAGATGACTGACTGATCAGCTGATGGACTGATGGGCTGACTTGGCTGATTGACTGACAACCTGACTGACTGATAGACTAACAAGACTCACAAGACTGACAAGATGATCAATTGACTAACTGACTGGACTGATTGGACTGATATCACTGGTTAACTAACAAGCTGATATGCTGATAGCTCTGAGAATGCTGATAGTGTGAATTACTTCTGAATGATAGCACTGATAGCATGCTGTCAGTCATGTCAGCCAACTCAGACAGGTCATTTATTTTATTAACTCAGAAAAAATGTAGGTTTGCTGATGAGTGAGGTCGAATTTGGTGAGTCCGTGCCAGGGGTACCGGGAATAGTGGCAGTCGAGAGCTGCTGCTGGAGGATTGTGGCCTGAGGAACTTCACCCTTCTCATCACCATCAAAAGAGTCTGACCTACGAGGCTGTGGGTGAGTCATCATGGTTTTGAAAGAGAAGAGCGACAGAAAGTGGAGAATAAGGGTATCCTTTTTTTTGCAGCTGAAGGTTAGATTATGAGTGGTTATCGTGTAATATCAAGTCCTCAAGGCCTCACCGCCGGCCTCACCTGATGTCGCTTGTACTATGCTTCAAGTTTCCCCATCCAAGTCGTATCTCTGTAAAATGTCAACGACCGATTAGCTCGTTCGTTTTCCCACAACCACTTCCTGCAATGCTCACCCTGTTGTGCCTGCTGTGCTATGAAATCCCACCCTCATGGTACTATCACTCTGTCAACGCTCCATTAGGCTGCAACAGGTTTTTGACATGGATCTGTTTTGCTATCGTGAGTGATCATCAACGTTATGTGACTTTGCATCTCGCATTTTCCAGTACCACCAGCCTGGTCCAACCATTGATATTGATCATTAACGGAACGCGTGTGCATCACCACCTTCCACCACCATGCGCCAGCAATGACTTTACCCTGAGGCTCGTGGGTATAAATGGGTGAGCCCTCTGCAGACTCTGCACACATTCTCGGTTCAATGCCTAACTGTCCCAGGTGCTACAAATACTTTCCGTATCACAAAGGTGTTGCGCTTCATCAAGCCCAGCCTAGATCTGCCTGTAATGTGAACCCTCCACCCGAGAGAGTCGTTGTCCATCTCCTGGATGACAGTGTCGACATTGCGGCTACAGGATCGGATTCCCAATCCATAGAACATCAAGAATGTTCATACGACTCAGAAGACCTCTCTGGGGCGGAATGGGACATGGGAAATGTAGATGGAAGGTCCTGCTGCTTGGTTCGACGTCGTGATGAATGGAGAGTACAACGTAGACGAAGATCCTCACCGTCCTCCCGCCAATGCAGAACCAGAGCCAATACTTTCCGCAATACAGGCGTTACATTCTGCGACTAGCTGGGTGGTTGACCAGTATCTGAATGCTGGACGTGTCACAGGTGATGGGCAGACCTTCCTCACCCGCTTTGAACTGGATCATTTCTCGGCTTATCGCAAGCTCAATCTGTATTACCCGTTTTCCACCCTTGCAGACTGGCAGATGGCCAATTTTCTCCTCACCTCACGACTCAGCATGAGGGCAATCAGTGAATTCCTGTCCCTCAAACTCGTATGTCTGCTCACTTGGCCACATTGTGTATTTCTCTTAACCCCGCCTTCCTGTCCCAGACAAAGATATTGCCTCTTTCATTTTGGTCTGCAAAGGAATTACGCTCTCGTGCAGAGATGCTCCCTTTGGGACCCGCTTGGAGGTTTAGGATCGTTCCTACTACCACCCATCCGACAAAGCAGCCGGTACACCTCTACTACCGTGACTCCTTAGATTGTATAGAGGTGTTATTTAACAATCCGCTTTTCGCCGGCGAGATGGATCTTTCCCCATACCGTTTGTTCACCACTGCAGAACGAATTGTATGGCTGTACACGGAGTGGATGAGCAGCGATGGCGCATGGGAACTGCAGGTATGAGCTCCATACCATGTTGTGTATTCAAGTAGCTGATACCTCAGGCCCCTTGCTAGTCACAGATAACGCAAAGTGGCACACTCTGTGGGGTCATTCTCTCCTCCGACAAAACGACTATTACCAATATGTGCGGAGGTCGGGTTGCGCACCCGTTACTCATTAGCCTCGCAAATATCAGAATGAAAACTCGCAATAAGGCCTCATCGCATGCTTTTCTTCTCCTCACGTTAATGCCCATCCCTCGATTCATACATCCAACCATCCGAATCTGTTCAGTACTGGAAGCTCGGCTGTTCCATCAGTGTTTGGACATAGTCCTTGAACCACTGAAGATCACGGTGTGCATCGGGAAGATGATGTCGGACCCTGCAGGCAACCTCCATTATTGCTTCACTCCGCTTGTGTCTTACATTGTTGACACGCCTGAAGTGGCCATGTTGGCCTGTGTACGGGGACAGACCTCCTCTGTCACTCTGGCGAAGTATGACCAATTTGGAAATCCAAACGCATGTGAAACTCGAACCGGCGCCCTTACTATGACACAACTTCAATCCCTCAAGACGGACCCTGCAGCCGTCGAGAGATACTTCGCCGAGTGTGAATGCTACCATTTGAGTGGGGTCTCTCATCCGTTTTTCCGGGACTGGCCACTTTCTTGCCCTTCACGATTCCTGACCCCCGAGGCTCTACACCACTGGCATCGCTTTTTCTGGGATCATGAGTTACGGTGGTGCATAGAGGCACTCGGTGCTGGTGAACTAGACTTCCGCTTCTCTGTTCTTCCTCTTGTCACCAGCTTGCGTCATTTCAGTCATGGTGTCACCAAGTTGAAGCAAGTCACTGGGTGGACGCAGCGAGATGCACAGCGATACATCGTAGTTGTGCTATCCGGCTTTCCTGACACCAACGTCGTTGCTGCCATCCGGGCACTGATGGACTTCCACTATTTGGCGCAGGCTCCAGTCATTTCCTCTGTCACTCGCGACAGGATTGCTGTCGCATTGGCGGAATTTCACCAGCACAAACAGGCAATCCTCAACCATGGTCTCTGCCGTGGGCCGCAAACCAATGCACCACTTGAGCACTTTAACATTCCCAAGCTCGAGATGATGCATAATGTGGTTCCGAGCATCAGCAATGTTGGAAGCATCCTCCAATGGACTGCCGACACCACTGAACATGCCCACATTGAAGTCGTCAAGAACCCCGCTGCTATGACCAACAACATGAACTACAATGCCCAGATTTGTCGCACCCTGGATCGTGACGAGAAGTGCCGACTTTTTAACATTGCAATTAGTCTCAGCCAGCAATATAAAGACATGGAAAATGGTGGTGATGCAGACCAGGAGCTGGATGTGGATGCGGATGACGAAATCAATGACGGGATGGACAACGACGATAATTTGGCAGGAGAGCTTTGGTCTGAGTCACCACATTGTCAGACAACCAATCTTTTCGCTGTAGCTCAGCAACTCCTCAAGGCAGCTCCTGGCACCATTCCTAGACCACTTCGAGTCTTTGTTTCCGGCTCTACAGCTTTCCATCCCAACTGCAAGCCCTCAATCCGCCATGTCTCTATCGATGATGCTGCACAGAAGTTCAATATTCCCGACCTGCGAGGAGCATTTGGGGACTACCTCAACTGTGAGGGTCGCTTCACTCGAAACTTCCATGTCTTTGGTGGTCCACGGAGATCGCCCCAGGATGTTCCACTCCCTTTCAATGAACTCCGCATCTGGTATAAGGTCCGTCTTCAGCAGAAGTCGTACCATGACCTGTTGACACTGGGCTTGGCTTTTACAGTCCATGCTCACCCACCTGACCAGACATGGAAGTACGGCCACTACAGTGGTGCGCTCCTCAACGTTGACGAGGCACATGCATGGCCGTCAAGCGGCTTGGCAGGTATGTAGTGATTTTGTACACGAGAGGGTGACAATCATAAAATTTGAACCATGCAGGTCACTCCATCGTCCTTGTGCACATGGTCATGTGTCCCGCCCCCTGTAGAAAGCAGGAATGCCCATGGATGAACCGCCCCCTTGTCTATGCTGAACGCCTCAATATTGTTACCCAGGCCAATAGATCAGTTGTCGAACCGTCCTCAGGACTGCATGTCCTGAAGCGAGCAACACGTGCATCCGGAGCACCACTTGGCGAGATATTTCCACTGGATCAATTATGATCCTACTGCCACCTTGCTCCTCGCTTTGATCGCGCTCAGGCGGACAGTCGACTGAGTCATTACAATAGTATTCACTCCTCCTCCACGATGGTTTTGAACAAGTACATCGACAAAGATTTCTACTACGCTGTTACAGGCTCGTAGATTCTGTTTTAGACCTCTGTGTAGTATAGTTCAGGGACTAGAAGCTGTAAGGTCATGTAGTAGAGTCAGTATTTCCTACTTGCAACTCGGAGATCGGAGATGTGCTCTGCCCATCATCATGATACTGCATCTCCGGGCCATTTCCACACTCGTTTTGAAGATTCAAGTTGAGCGATGCCTTCTGACATGTCTTTCACCACTCTCATACATCGACAATGCTGGACAACCGTGTACACAGGTCATTCTTCCCGCACAGTCAGTCCACACCATATATGAGCAGCACGACTGGTCATGATTATACCGCAACTGGTTACGGGACATCTACTGGCTATGGCTCCCGCCCCTCATCCCTGGCCAGTTCAACCATCTCCTCTACATCTTCCATTTCAGAACCCCTCTCTTCTTCGTCCCTTTTGGTGCCGAGGGCAACAACTAGCAGGAATGACACACAGCTCAGCCCAAGCGATTTCGCAAGCACATTTTCCAACACTTTTGCTGAAGCAAGGAGTGCGACAAGCTCCCCTGCTATCTCGCCAACAGTTTCACCCTTGCGCCAACCACAAACATCGCCGCGTTCTCCTCTCGCCTCGGTCTGCAACATTGTTGCAGCGTGGAAGGAGCACACACCAGCACTGGGAAAAGCAAAATCATCCACTGAATCGTCTGTTTCGCCCGTCATAAAGCCGGACGGCGTGTTTGGTCTCCGTAGACGTGCCTCACGGGTCGAGAGGGGTCAGCAACATGCTTCGGAGAATACAGGTGATGGTCATAATCCGCCTACTACCCCCCAAAGCGTCAACAGCAACATTATCCCTCTGCCCTTTGACATGGCTGAATTGGGTGCTTACACACGAGATAGTCGATCGTTTCTTCGCACTAACAATTATGCACAGCCACTTCGCAAAGGAGATTTGTGGTACCTGAACGTGCACTCCGGACCCCCGTATTGCTGGCAGCACTGTGAAGCGTTGTTATACCCACACATGTTACTTCTGTCTTGGATCGCCCCTGCTGGTGGCAGAGGTGTTGTAATGTTGGATTTACTCAATTGTACGGAAGTGCGCTCCATTCCTTCTCTGAGTCATCCCAGCGTGAAAGAGGATGTCGGGACAATTGCTGCTTGCGCTCAGATTGCCAAGGGTAGTTGCCCTCCTTTAATGGAGCTGCTTTGTTCTTTCCAGTTGCTGTACAGTGATGGTGTCGAAAGACTAGCTGCAGAAAGTGCAAGGCAGAGAACCCATTGGGTCAGTGCCATTTGGTATGCTATCCTTTTCTACTTTCGCAAAGTATTGTTTTGTTAATGACTGCTCGCAGGGACACATTGGATTGCTCTGTTACCTTGCCGAGCTGTTCAGAACCGGGTTCTCCAACAGGTTCTATCGGCACAATTCACACAATGATGATGACCACCAGCGCTTCTGGCTCTGGTTCCGGTTCGGCATCAACTGTGTTTGTCCCGCCCCTGCACACGATTCCCAGCCTGTCGGACCTGCACACGTTCTCGGACTCATCAAGCACCGGTTCGCTATCTCGTGCTCCATCATTCCCTCCGCACCACACGCATACTACGGATGACGGAGCTGTGTCCAACCAATCTTACATCTATCCTGGTGATCCTCGAGTCATTGCACCAAGTCGAAGTAGTTCCCTGCGTCGCACAAGCTCGCTTACCGATCTTGATGAAGAGTTTGCTTCTGCAGTCAGTCGGGTGAGGAATGCAAAACCTGGCCTTGGCTTCGGCCTAAGCCTGGTGGGAGGGGTAATTTTGGGTGACGGGTCGCCAGTGACTGTTTCGAGAGGCCCGAGGCTTAGTGGTGAAGTGCGCATCACTCCGCCCCCCAACGGTAAAACCAAGACACGTCCTCTATCTGATATTTCCGACGACAACTTCTTTTCTGCAGGTTCTAGGACGTCGTCGAGTGAGCCTCGTACAACCACAAACTCGTTTTACACGGGGACAGATTCTTCTACCTTGTCATCTGACGTGCGAAAGACCATCAGTGGAACTATAACCAACGAGACAGCGTTCGAGTTTACGTCTGGTGGCTCCAATACACAGATCGTGCCTTCGACCCTCTCCTATAGGCGTACCGAGTCCAATTCCTATTTGGGTGACTCACATGACGGATCATACAGTCACAGCAGCTATTCGTCGTCTTCCCCGTCATCCTTGTCCAGAAGCCAGGGAATTCAGAGGAGGCACCATAGTAGGAGCTACATTTCCGACAAGGAGAACGCTGGTTTGGGCTACACAGCTTCACAAAGTCGTTCCACGTTGAGTAGCTGGATGAGAAGCCGCTCCACTACTCCAACACCCGCTCCTTCCACTGCAACCTTATCTGTGCTTGAGATTCTGGACGGCTCGGGCAGTGAAGGGTACGAAACTGCCAACTCCCCATCGACTACATCATTCAAGTCATTACCCTCGATTCCTTCCGAGACAGACTATGCAACTGTCGAGCAGTGCAAAACGGAAGTCTCCACCGAGTTCCATACGGCGGACCGTTGCCAGTGTGCTTCGGATGTCTCGTCCGAATACGTGATTGCAGACAAATGCAAGACAGAAGCCTTGACCGAGTTCTACACAGCCGAGAAGTGCAAATTGGAGACAGAAACTGAGTTTGTCACCACAGCACTCTGCGAATGCGAGCGAACGGAACAATCAGATACCCACTACGAGACCGCATCTCTATGCAAGACAATCCCTTCCGAGGCGAGTACACCGCGCTCATTGGCTGTCGACCTCCCTGTCGAAAAGGCTCCGACACCTCCTCCAAAAACCCCCATGGAGGTTCCTTCGTTGCAATCACCTGAGTCAGACATCCATCCAGAATTACCTCCCAAGTCTGTGCCTCTTCCTCCTTCGGAGACCAGTCCCACTATATCGAGTGCTAGTCGGGACCTTGAATCAGAGCACATTGAGGAAACACCTGCCCCCCCACCATCGATAGTGAGCTCCGGTGAGCTCTCAATGTCTCTATCCACGACCATCGAGTCGAGCTCTGAGGAAGAGTCATCGCGAATGCCAACTGTATCCAGTACCGAGTCTTCCGAGTTTGTCATGAGCGATCTTCCCGTGAGCAAAGTGAGCTTACCATCCCCAGCCCCATTGGCGACCACAGAATCCTCTCCTTCTATCCACCCGTCCCAATGGGCCCCAGAAACTGACATCTCATATGAATCATCGCAGCTTCAGCCAACGCCTCTCACACAGTCGCTCCAAATTCAGGATGAGCATGATACCTCATTCGAAATGTCTATTATGCGTCCTAGTGTCTCCCCATTATCTAGCTTTGGAAGCTTGACAGCCATCACAGAGACTATCACTACTTCGGCAGCATCAACCCCTCCTCTGCCCCCGCCCCCTCCCCCGCCGCTGCCCGCTACTGTCATCCAGACTGTCATCTCGCCTTCTAGCAGGCCAACCCCTCTCTCTCTCACGTCTACGGCATCTTTGTTCTTGTCTCGTACACCATTGTCGGTCTCTAGTATCTCTAGTCTTTCGAGTAGAATCAGTTTGGCGGAGGATGATGTTATATCACTGGATGACGTCCCCCCCCCTTCAGAAGTATCAATGGAACCTTCACTCTTGTCCAGCCTTCATAGCTCAAGCATAAGCTCAGTGCATTATGTGAGTACACAGTGTAGCCAGTGTGCTCTACGTTCTCATTGCTTGCAGTCTCCCCAGCCAACGAGGGTGCCATCCCCTGAAATTTCTCTTTCTGACCACTCTCCTGCACTTTCCCCTAGTGTCAGCTCCAACACACCGCAGACAAACCAACCGTCGATCTACTCTGTATTGGAGACGGTACAAATGCAGACACATACAGAGCGCACTGAAGTAATAACGCATGAAATTGACCGGCTGCTCCACCATATCCATAAATTGGATCACCTCAGGAGTCAGGAGCGTCACGAAATTTCCAAAAATATACGAATGATTCGGGATGAACTATACGACCTATCGGAATATGTACTCACCCACTTGGTTGAAACCGAGGGGCTTGTCATCCCAGAACGACTGGAGGCTCCGGCTGTTTCCCATAGGGACCAGTCTGTGGTTGCTATATCTGAACGTAGAGACCAATCCATAGCCGCCATAAGTGTGGTCTCCGAGCCCAGGATCACACCAATTGGACCTCGATCATGTCATTTGATACCAATCCCGCTCACACCACCACCTGTCCAGTCTCCTTCGACTCACTCAACGAGTTCTTCAATGTCTTTGATATCTTTCCTGTCTTCCCACCACTCGGATGACTTCAGCCTTTTGGATGTAGATGAAGTGGAAGTGGAAATGGACCCACCTTCTCCCGCCTGGCCATCGGAACCGTCGTCGCCTTCGTCTGGTCTTACACCTTCGATAATCTTGTCTTCTGAGACATCTCCTGGACCAACACTTTCTCTTACCTCATCGTCTTCTTCCCCCACACCTCCACCTTTGTCCCCTACTATCTCTACAGGGTTGACAACCTCTAGTGACTCTAGTGTTACGGCTCGACAAGTGCCAGGGATTACATTGACCACTATCTGAGATATGCTGGCACAGGTACGGGAACAGACCACTGCCCTTTGGGATGGACAGGCGGCAACTAACCACGTGCTGGACAAGCTTCGGCAATCCAGACCTGTGCTACAGGACAATACGGAAATCTTTGAACGGTTGCACCATATCCAAGCTTTAATTGCGACATTGATCAATGCCCGGCGGGTCATGACTCAGCGAGACCAGCAAGATGATGAAGAGGCTGTAGAGGAAACAGAAACTATCTGAATTATCAACGAGTCGACGGAAAGAGTGGCTGGGGAAGATTCGGATTCCCAGGCTGATGTAGAAAGTTTGCTGTCTTGTCGGAGGGACATGGTCCGAGGACGGGATCAGGAAGTCGAAACCTTTGACAAGATCAGGTGCATTACTCAGAGTGGGTATGCTCGGTATCCGAAAACCATGACCAAAACATGTTCCCATACATACTGTATCTGCCGCCACACCATCAAACTCCTTCAAGTTTCCTTTTTTGTGGCCTTTTATGTATCTCTGGGTTGTAATTAGCGGTTGTACTATGTCTAAAGGGTAGCGATTTGGCTATGCAGATGTTGTAATTGTTTGATGGGCTCTTACGTGTCACACCGACTTCAACATTGAACACCATCATCCATTGACGTATCTCTAGTACACCGCTCCCCCATTACTCTCTATCCTAACACGCTGCACACCGCATTATGACGCCTTATAAGACCTTGCTTGTCAAGCGGTGAACCCTCGAGTCGCTGAGATTTTTCCTCTCGCTCCTGTCTTCATCGAGATGGCTGGTGGCCGTCACAAACAGCTGCCCGCTACACAGGATCCTCCGCAGTTGTCTGCCCCCCCCCACGATGCTCGAAACGAGTGACTGCTGGTCAAGGTGGTTACACGGATCAGTTGGAGAGGGTCGCTGCTGTCATTGAGACACCGGCGCACCAGCCATCTTGTGGGCGGGATGTTAACCTGCCTGATGATGAGCCCGTCAATCTCATGGCTCCGGCTCCCCGCCATTCTCGGAGGGGCGCCCATCATCGTTCTGGCAAAGTTTCAGAGAATAAAGTACGTACTTTTCCTGCTCTTCACTGATGAAAAAAAGCTAATCTATGTACTCGAAGACCTCAGTGGCTCCGCCCTCTCACTCAGTCCCCATGTCCCAGACCATGAGGCCAGCCTCTGAGCCTGCCCCACCCAATGGTCGCTTCGGGTATCAGATTCCACCACCCACTCCAATGTTTGTGGGTTCTCAGTCAATTGTCAACTTCGAACAAGATCGCATTTCAAGGAAAGCGTCTTGTTCAGCGACGAGCACTGGAAGCAAGGCTTTGGGTGCTACTACACGGGCTCCTTCTGGGCCAGATCCTTGCCCTACCCACAGTATGCGCCCTTCCCAATCAGGCCCGAGGTCCAATACCCCAGCCCGACCCTCTCACCCCGTTTCCCATGTACTGCCACAGTCATATGCAGGACATCAACAGTTGCAATCTCGCCGATCAGCATCAGAGGAAACTCCCCATGCTCACATGGCCCCATCCAACGGTCGTTACTCCTCCCCCTTGTCCGAAGTGGAGGACAAAAGCCAGAAACCGGGTGATGTAAATAATGAGTTATGGGATATAGAAGAAGAGAAGGGAGGGGACGAAGGGATGGAAGGGGACGAAGGGGATGAAGAGGGCGGAGAGAATGAAGAGGACGACATGGATAAAGGGGACAATAGAGACGAAGAAGACTTGGAGGAGGGTGAGCAGAGATTCTCAGATGTGCCGTTCGAGGACGAGGGCAGACATACACCCGACAACCTGTCTGGCAGTGCTATGACCAAGGACATCGCTGATCCTGGTGAGTTGTATTTCATTCTAGTTTCATTATATAACTCACATTCTCATTGCCTGAAGATGAGTATGCGTTTTATGGTGATCATGACAACACTCTAGCAAGCCCTCAAGCAACTCAATGTGGTGACTCTCAACAACCTTCCATGCCTCGCTCTTTACCCAGTCAGTGCCAGCGAGGAGATGACCATCGTCCTCTTGCCCAGTCCCAACAGTTCTTGAATGGACAATTTCAACATCAATCAGATACTCAAGACAATGACCGTTCGTCTGCCTCCAGCTGTACAAACTGGTAAGTTGATCCACAGTCTTGTTCCCTGGTCAACCACACCCTCATGCTCATCCATGTTCGTCTAGTCAACCACATCTTCCCACTCAATCACACATTCCTTCACAAACACGTCAGTCTAGTCAATCACATCTTCCTGCTCAATTGCATGCTCCTGCACAAGCGAGTCGCCCCACCCAAGCAAGCCGCCCTGCCCAAGCAAGTCGCCCCGCTCAATCCCACGTGTCATCTCAATCTCGTCCCCAAGTGCAAGGACAGCCGCAGGTGCTCTTACCACCACCTGCCTCCCGCTCGAACACCATTGTCAGGGATCCAGTCAATGAAGCCGAGAAATCTCACCGTCCTGGCGATGAAATGGTAGGTTTGAAGTTCCCTGGCTTCTATAGACTGATGGATTTTCAGGTTGACGTTGACTACGACCTCCTCAAGCGTCACCACTTCACAAACGGGCGTTGTCAACCACCCTCACCCACTTACCTCGACGGCGTCCATTCCAATGGCACGGGCAAGTACAAGAAAGCCAGACAAGAAGTCCCTTTGAACAGACATTCTGCATTGCTTGAACCTCAGTCCCTGGGTAATAAAACTAATGATACAACTGATGGACCACCACAGAATCAGCCTGAGGAGCGCAAGGGCAGGTGGTCCATCAATCCTAAGGGAACGAAGCCGGTCAATCCGACAACCCTCACTTTCTTCCCTCCGCTTTGGACGAAGCTTCTTGATTTTGCGAAAGCACGCATGCGGCTCTATACTACAGTGGAAAACCCATTCCCTTTGCTTGCAAACACCATTGACGGAGCTTGTCAAGAGTGCCTATTCGAGACTCTTGCATATTATGAGGACAACAATCTCGAACTTGAAGCAGGTAAGTCTTACGCTTTCAACCGTTTTGCATACTCACATTCCATAGATTATTACCCCAAGTACAAACGAGAGATGGCTAGGCTGGTAAGTCTGGTACCCAATATGAGGATGCTGCTCATTCCTTCCAGCTCTACAACAACATCTCTACGTACCGGTGCGAAATCAAGAAACTTGTTGTGCAAAACATACCCATCCACTACTGACTGTGCCCCCCGTCGAGTGCGAGGACGGATGCCGAGCATTACAAGTCCATTCGTAACCAAGTGCAAGCATTGCTCAATAACTGGCTTTTCCTGCGTGGTGAGCCTGACGAACAGGTATGTCGTCTCCTAGTATATCACCTACAAACACTAACTGATCAACTACAAGGGGAAAACAAGCAACTTCGGACATGAAGGTCTTAAATATGTTTGCCTTGGTCTCTTCTACTTGAACACCTCGAAGTCGTTGCGTCAATTCCCGGACTTCCACAGTTATATTCCATACAACGCACTTGCACTCGTGGCTGCATTTGTCAGTCATTTCCTCTCGTCTTTTTGGTATTTCACCCACAATCTCAATAGGTACAGGTCATCCTTGGTATCTTCGCAGACTATGGCTATGTTCCCCGCAACCTCAAAATTGATGTCAACAAGCTGAAGGATAGCTATGATAAGCTACAACGAACCCTGACGTGACTTACGATGGACAACTACCATGGCGCGAAACTCAACAATATGCTGGAGGACTGGGCGACAATTGGAATGTAAGTACATCTCAGCTTTGTCTCTTGACTGACTAACATCCTTTACAGGACTGGTTACTCGATGGCCATAGTCACCCACACAGGTGATGATGAAGCATTCATAGTCCTCGATTAGTTACTACATAGCATGTATCCCCCATCTGAAATGACAGTTTTTGCTGAATCATGAATCTGTGTATGACATTGTACGGTAGTGGACAATCTGTATCGTACAATACAGTCCTCTACAGTACTGCATGTGTGTACAGCACTGCCAGCCCTTACCAACTGTCCGGCACTGTACACTGGTGCACTCTGTACGGTACAATACAGTCCTCTACAATGGTGCACACACTACCAGCTGTCCGGTGCCGTACAGAGCTTGCCGTCAGCAAGGGCTGGACAGCGCCGTACACATGTACTACAGTACTGTAGAGGTTGCCGAAATTAATTCATATCACCCAAGATCAGACGGGATTTACAGCATGTGACATAACTGTATGGTAACTGTACAGGCAGGACCTAACTGTACTCCTGTAATTGCTGTAAACCATTGTACAAGTCTGTGCAATTACTTCTGGGATTGCTGATGCGGCTGGTTTAGAACAAATGGGTTAGGATTGAGCTGGTCCAGGTCATTGGGATTGTTGGCGTCGTGGTGTGCACGGATACGCTGGGAGTCGAGATCCTGCCAATCAATCCCATACTCCTCGATGTTTCCAGCATCCAGGTCTTCCTCATCCAGAAATAGACTCCATTGCCCCTGCTCAATGGTCCCTTGGAGAAATAACGCATGAGGGGATAGGTGGCGTTCACCAGGTCGACCGATAACATGGTGGTTCCAAGCAGCTGCCCACTGCTCGAGCTCCTCATTTATCATTGGAAGAAACAACTGGTGGAGAAGCCATAGATGTGCAGAGTTGTTGATGTCGAGTCCATCCGAAGCCTCGAGACTGTAAAAAAAATCCTTCCACTTGAGTTCAACTCCGTTTGTGACGTCTACCCATAATCTCTCAATGCGAATATTGTGTATGCTCCTATGTATACATGTCAGCTATCAGTTCTGATCATATATTGGCACAGATGTCTACCTCCCCCAAATGTAAGAGCCACGCTCTATACCTCTCACCTCCTCCATTCGTGCAGCAACAAGGAGATTTTCAGTTCTGTGATCTCCACGGACACGGCTTGGATAGCCATGGATCTCGGCAATATCCTCAAAGAGTTGCAAGACTGTTTGTGCACAATTGTTGTTTGACGCACGGATACCAAGGACATATCGTGAGTATCCATCTATGAAACCATGGATCACGATGCGCCATCTGATCAAGCCTGTAGTGAAGTTATCATTACTATGTGTAATTATCTGACTACTAGTATGTACTCACCATGCTGACCATCATGGTGTACGAGTGCCATTGGTCCGGCATGTTGCTGCTGAATCTGTCATGCTCCAAATGTGGCTGATGAAGGCCCAATGACCCTGAGGTATGATGCTTCAAGTCAGCTTCAGGGGACTCAATGTCCAAGCTGCAGCAGGTATCCATCAATCATTTGGCGACCAAATGCAGGAAAATGTTGGTAGATTTCAAGGATCAGCTCATCAAGCTGATTGTCAGATATATCAGATAAGTCTGATGAGGTGCCAGACCGATAGACTTGAGTCGTAACCCCATGTTCATCAGTCTCATCACTGTACACTTGTGGTCCTGGCTCGGACAATCCATATTCAAGTAGGCGGCAACGAATGGCATGAGGATGACAGTTGTAGAGTTGAGCAAGTTCCTGATGAGTGACTTGACGGCCAGAAACAAGGTGGGAGAGATCACCAGCATCAATGTCAACTCGGGGACGCCCAGGAGTAGTACCTGTTGTTGCAATAGCGGGAATCCGGCGTTGCCGCACAGGATCCCTAGGAACTGGTCTAGAGTACTTACCTTTGGGACAGGAGAGTTCTCAGAGATGATAGCAGTTGCAGATCAAGAGAGATAGCTATTATTCAGACTCAGCAGAGCCTTATATACATACATTTTGTAATGCTTACTTAATATAAGGTCACGTGACTACTGGTACATGTCATTTCAACACTCCCCCTTGTCTAGTATACGGTAGATACGTAGGTATAAAAGTGAGGAATATAAAGTAAAATAGAAACATCCGCACAGTCTAAGACGGCAAGTTGAATTCCAAGCCGAGCTGGGAGCGGAACTCTTTGAACTTGACATGTCCAAGGTTCTTTGTGAACATATCCATAGGATTGTCAGTGCCTGAGATAAAGAGTAGCTCTACCTGCTTCCATAGCATCACAGCATCACGTACGAAATGGTAGTGGATCTGGATATGTTTGGAGCGTTTTTCGGTGACTGGGTTCTGCGCAACAAAGAGCGATCCTTGATTGTCACCACAAACGGGGATGGGGCCAAGGCGATAGCCGAGTTCTTCCATCATTTGATGAATCCAAATAGCCTGGCGCATACAGTCGCTCAAGGCCATGTACTCAGCTTCCATAGAAGACAGAGCGGTGGTCTTTTGTAAGTGTGAGTTCCACAAGAACACACCATCCGCGAATTTCAGGTAAAAACCTGTTTGCGAGTGAGATGTGACTTTGTCTTGTCCCCAATCAGAATCGGTGCAGGCAATAATGCCTTTACCAGTTCCACCTTGATATACGAGAGAGTAGTCTCGGGTGCCTAGAAGGTACCGGCAGATATATAGAGCTTTGTTGAGATGCTCTTCTGATGGGTTGGCTGACATGTGGGCGAGTTGGGTAACCACATATGAGATGTCAGGTCTTGTGCCGATCATGAGATACAGCAATGATCCGATGACCTGTTGGAATCGCGTCCGAAGTTCCAGTTGGACAGGTAGATCATTCTTCTCTGGGTAGTAGCCCTGAGGAAGAGGGGTGTTGGCGATTTTTGCGTTAGTCATACCGCATCGCTCAATGACTTTGTCGAGGTATTCTCGTTGGTCGATCTTAATGGTTTGACCGTCTCGATGTACAGTATGTTCATTCTTAGGAATTCGCATGTTTCTCCTAAGTTGCGACATTCCCATCTCTTCATGAAGGCGGCTTTAACCTTATCTACAAAGGTTTTGTTGGGGCCGCAGAAGATGGCGTCGTCTACGTAGATGATTGCTAGGACGAGCTCTTTGCCCTTGCGATAGATGAATAGGCCAGCATCTGTTTTAAGACGCGTGAAGCTGAGTTCTTTCATGGATTTGTCGAGTTCACGCCACCAAGCTAATCCTGCTTGTTTTAGGCCATATAAGGCACGGAGTAATCTTAAGACTTTTCCTTTGAGGTGGGGAGGCATAAAGCCTTCTGGGAAATCCATATATAGTTCTTCGTCCAGTTTGCCATATATGTAGGTAGGCAGATCGGATGTCGAGGCCGGTAATATACCAGTTCTCTGTTGCTGAGAGGGCGAGCATGCACCGCACTGTCTCAAAGCGTACGACGGGAGAGAATATTTGATCGAAATCAATCCCTTCTACTTGGGAGAAGCCTTTGGCTACAAGCCGGGCTTTCTTTCTTCCGTCCGTTTTTACATTGAAGACCCATCAATTCTTTATAATCCTTCTGTCTTTGGGTTGATCCACGATTTCATAAACCTTTCGATCTTTGAGTATCTGTAACTCATCGTGGCAGGCTTTACGCCAGAGAGTCTGCTCATTGGGTGGCAGTTTTTGTATGTCGCGGTAGGTCCATTCACGATAATTCATGTTGGATCGCTCTGTTTCCAGCGGGAAGGCACGGCTGCAGAGGTATGAAACCAATGCATCTCCCCCTTCCCTGGTGATGCGCTCGACGTCATCTTCTGACGGAGTCAGGGACGGAGGCATTCCTCCAGGGACAATGGGTGAATCCGAAGGTCCAGCCAGCTTTTCTCCTACAAGCCTGCACCAATCTGAGGCGTGCTCAATGTCGCGAAGCTGCTGAACAGGGTCACGACGTTCCCCGTAAACATTTCCGGGCCGTAAGATAGCACAACGGTTGTGTTGGGGCCGTTGAGGACGAGCGGGAGGCGGAGGTGGCTGTCGACGAGGTGGGGTAACAGGAGGTGCCGGAGGCAGTGTAGGTACCCTTGCTGGGGGTGGAGTGACAGGCCTGGGGGCCGGGCGACGAGGCTGGACAGCAGGAGGAGCGAAATCCGCATCTGACTCGAGGTCCGTGAGGGTTGAATCAGAGTCGAAAGACTCGTCATCGTGAGGATGAGGTTTAGGCGGGTGATTAACTGGCCGGTGTGGCTGAGCTTTTGAGCATCAAGGGAATAAATTCTCATCAAAGATGGCATGAGCCGATGTGTGGAGCACGTTGTTAGGGCACATGAAGAGATAATTTGAATCACTGCCAAGGGCTACGCCGAGGTAGATCATCAATTGCAATTTGGGTTGTAGTTTGCCACTGCGAGTTTCAACCGGAATGTGGACATATGTGCCACAGCCAAAGACACGAAGATGTGAAAAAGTGGGTTTTTGGCCCGTAAGCATCTCGGATGGCATTTTCCAGTTGAGTCGAGCGGATGGGGTGCGATTATACACATGAAGTGCATGCATTACCACGAACTCCCAGTAGGAATCAGGCAGGCAGGCCTGTAATCGCATGGGTTGTGCCTTGTCCATAATGGTATGGATGAGGTGTTCTGCGTGTCCATTTTGCTGGTGAGCATAAGGGGTGGATTGTTGTATATGTATACCATTGTCACGCATATACTCAGTGAAGGCTTTGGAGGTGTATTCTCCCCCTGCATCAGAGCGCCAGTGTTTAATTACAGCGTTGAACTGAGTGCACACATAGGCGTGGAACTGCTTGGTAGCACGAAGTGTCTGATCCTTTGTTTTTATCAGGATCATCCAAGCCATGGACGTGTAGTCATCATAGAAGACGACAGCGTACTTGTACTTATGGTACGATTCTATTTCAAACAATTTAAGATCAGAATGAATTAACTCAAAGGGAGCGCTTGCGCGCGTCTCGCTGTGAGGAAAAGTACGGTTGGGCTGTTTGCCCATCTCACATCCGGGACAGATAGGAGGGTTGGACGGAATTTCGACGTCCAGGAAATCTTTAACGTGCTTCTTAGCAGCACGGAGTATGTCACGAGAGGGGTGACCGAGTCGCCAGTGTAGCAATTCATAGTCGACAGAGGTAAGGGATGCAAGATCCACTTGTGGTTTCACGACAGGTGCCCTGATCCAGTAAAGTGTGTCTCCATGTGAATGGAAACTTAGGATGACTTGGCGTGAGCATTTGTCAAACATGTCGATGTGATTGTCTCGGGTTTGACAGTCATACACCTGTCATTGAGGAGGGTGCCCATAGAGATGAGTTTTACGGTGCACAAAGGCATGTAAATAACTGGCGATAACTGCATGAGTTTACCCTGGAAGCGCATGATGGCGGTTCCTTGTCCAACAATGTTGGCGCGGCCATTAGCCGTTTGTGAGTACCGGGGGGTGGTAAATTTCTGGAATTCGACTAAGTCGTCCAGATCGTGTGTGTAATGTGCCAAAGCACCTGAGTTGAGTAGCCACATGTCGGGCGCACGAGAGTTATGGTCTTCCTTTTGTTTTCCTTTTCCTTTACTGGTTTGATTCTCACAGTTGTCACACATAGCGAGAGGGAATGCAGTAGTATTAATGTCCATTGCGTCTGCTACGGGTATGCGGACAACATGATTACGTATTATCTGAGGCGAAAAAAATCCACGTGTCAGTGCCTGCAAGTGCGGGACAGAGGAAATCGGGGACTGACCAATCCAAGGCATTGTTGAAGAACCTCTCCACGTATTCATCAACCTCCATCTCTTCACCCAGGCTGACGACATCATCCTCGTCATCGGAGTCGAGCTCAATGATGCGAGGGGTTTCCATGCACTCAATGAGAGAGGGCGTGGATGGGCTGGCGTGGTGGCGAGGGAGAGGGTTCATCCTGAAGGGACCGTCCTCTGTGAAGGCCGAGTGGTGGCGGTAGTGGCGGTGGCGGGAGGTGACGGGTTCGAGGGTGCGAACAACCTTGGGAGAAGGGGTGGCGCCGATGCGGCGAGCAAGAGAGATGGCCTCTTGGGCCTGAGGGAAAGCGGGAGGGCCGTAGTGGGCAGTGCCAGTGGTGTGTGCAAGAGCACGAGGGTCGGCGATGGGCTCGTCGAAGTTAGTGGAGGCGGGATCCATGATGGCGGGCTCCATGAGGAAGTTCGCAAAAGCGAACGAGGCGGAGGATGCCTCAGTGGCATTGGCCGCACGATCCTTGCGCTTCTTCTCACCTTCTTCAGAGCGTTTGCCCTGACGACACTTCTTTCCCTTGCCTTCTTCCTTCTTCTCCTCCTTCTTCTCCATGGTGTCCCCTTTCTGCTGCTGCTACTGCTGCTGCTTGAAAGAGGGATCGCCTTGTTGGCAACGCACGTTGGAGACCTTGTTTGCCTGCTGACGAGGCAGAGGGCGACGAGAGACGTAGTGCTGCCAAGCAGCATTGAGGACCGATTCGAGTTCGGCCATGGTGAGGACCTTTGTCTTGGTGGGGTCCGTGTCGATCTCGGAATTGAGTTGATGGTGGAGGGTCTCTGTGTATTTGGGGAGTTTAGCCACTGTGATGAGCGCCATGATGTTGGTGGGGACTTTGTGCTGGAGTTCTTCCAGCCGGGTGAATGAAGCATTGAGCTTCGCGAAGGATGGGCTGGGATGGTTGTTGTCAAGGAAGGTGATGGCGAGCATTGCCTTCCATTCTGAGTAGGCGGAGGTGATGGAGGCCTTGTTGTATAAGGCTTTGAGAGCATCCCAGAGGTCCTTGGTGAGAACCTTGGTTGCCAGCTGGGAGAGGATGGCGGGTTCGAGGCGGAGGTGCATCGCGCCGAGTGCCTTGTCATCATTCTCATCCCAAGCGTCCTGGTCATCGCCGGCAGTCTGGGGGCGAGGCTTTGTGTACATCTTGTTCCAGAATCTGGCAGAGCAGAGGAAGGACTCCATGTCCTGGGCCCAACGCTTGTAGTTGGTGCCGTTCATCTTGGGAATGGTGGTGAGGATGGAGCTCATGGTTGATAGTAGGTTCTGTTAAAGATGACGTGTCAGCTTGGTACTGGTGAAGGGAGCGAGTAAAATGTTCGCATCGCTGAACAATGTCAGAGCTTCTAGAATGTAGGGTCATAGCAACCCCCTACATCCAGAGTCCGATGGCAGTTACATTGAGCATTTCCGCATCAAGATGTGTCCGGCGTTTCTGCTCGGGACAGCCAATGCCCAAGGTGTTTCACCTAGAGCAACGACGGCGTTTCCGCACAGTCGGAGCTCGGGGCTCATAACCTGTTGCAATAGCGGGAATCCAGCATTGCCACACAGGATCCCTAGGAACTGGTCTAGGGTACTTACCTTTGGGACAGGAGAGTTCTCAGAGATGATAGCAGTTGCAGATCAAGAGAGATAGCTATTATTCAGACTCAGCAGAGCCTTATATACATTTTGTAATGCTTACTTAATATAAGGTCATGTGACTACTGGTACGTGTCCTTTCAACACCTGTAGTTTGACGTGAGCTGAGTGTGATTGGTGGGGCATCCGGGGTATCTGCCGACATCATGATGGCCTCATCTAGCGCTGCAATCATTTTGGCCACACTCGAAAGAATAACATGTTGATTTTCATTGGGTATGTCTGGTAAGTGCTGTGTGTGGAAAGTGACTTTGGTAAAAATGCCACGCAACAGCTTGTTTCTCTCACCTGAGAGATTTGTTCCATGAATTGTAAACAGATTCATTTTTCTTCATTTAATTGTGCTTGATCACCTAGCTGTGTTCGAAGTGCCCTATGTACTTGGTTTCCAAGCTCTGTGAACAACTGGTATATGTTTTGTACTGGCAATGGATCCCTGTTCTCTTCCATTGTTGATGATGCCAATGCTTTCAAAAAGAACAAATTCTCCCGTGCTCCCAGATATGGCCATCTGAATTGCACCCTTTACAACAAGATATCCAGCATGACCAGTGTACTCGTGCATTCAAGTGGCTGTGATGTGCTCTTGGCCAATGCTGAGGAACACAGTGGGCTAACCGGCACTGACGAGGGCAGACATGCATTCTTTAACTTCAACACATACAGGGTAACATGACTTTACACTATGACAGCACAATACGACAGCACAATGACCAGTAACAGGCTCAGAGCAATAAAGGTGAGTAGGAACATTACGTAGGAAGTATTGGCAGAAATTATAGTGATCGAAACTACAGAGAACATTGCAAAATGATTGGTAACAAATACAGACTCACAAGACATTATATGCAGTGGCAGAGTCATTGGCAATAAGGGAGTGGATCCAGTTCTCGAAGTTGAAAGCAGCATGAGCATCGTCAACTGAAGTGTCAGCAGCAATTGTATCAGCAGTAAAAGGATTAAGAACAACATCTAGAGTAGAGAAACATGTATGAACCATCAGCCCCTAGCAAGTAATTACTGTAGTCAGAAAGCGACCTAGATTTACAAATTAGACATACCGAAACACTTGCTAGTGGATTTTCTGCATGAAGAATAAAATTAACCTATTGAGAACGATTGGTCACTGCGACGCCAACTTGTTTGATAGCAGTAAGCAGCAACTTACACGAATTTTTTGCCTTGGATTGACAGGTAAGAAGCAACTTTCAGTTACGACACGTAAAAAGAGTTTGGCACGAGACAGAGGATCCTGATCATCATCCAGGTCATTGAATAACATAGATCCATCTGGACTTTTAGGGGCACCTGCCCCTCGCAGGTAGCACTTCAAACGGTTCATGAAGCCTGTAGTGAGGGTATCATAATTGAGGTCAGCATTATACCCACACAATGTTGGGGCGACAACAGGAGGAGATGCATGGAGCAGATTGATGACTTGCTCTGCACTAGCAATGGTTCGGTTACTGAACATTCCAATCAGAATGTCAGATGACGAGAAATTTTCTATCAGAGCGAACAACTATAGAAGGGTTTATTTCAATTACAATGCTAGAAAGGAAAAGTCAGGATGAACGCTTGCAAACCGAGTTTGGCCAGGAACTGTCTTCTGAAATGCAAGCCCAAGCGCCTCATAGATTGGGTGTCACTCACGATGCACATCTGGATACTTGAACACCATGAGCGAACGGAGTCGTTGACCAAGCAATACTTGTGCAGCAGGCGATAGGTTCGACAGTTGTGAGATCTAGAAACAACTCATGTTAGATATTGATGACACAGAAGATTGAGGTTCCAACACATACTTGAGCATTGCTATCAAGCTCCAAGATCATGGTATATGGATCGCTACTGAGCCGAATTTGCTGCAATGGGGGCCAAGTCTTGAGCCGTGCTGCAGTCGAAGGTGCTATTATGTCGAGAAAGGTGTTGGAAGTTGCTGCGTTAAAGCCATTCATCAAGAAAAGAATGAGCGCGGGCAAGATTGGAAGCAGCTCCATTCCCCAGAGTAAGCCAGTTTGGAGAATAAGTCCATATGCATGAAAGGCTTGCAGGTCATCACTTGAAGGGGGGATAGTGGTTACGACAGAAGTATAGAACCCGTCTTCCCATGTAACTTGCCAGTGGTGGGAGCAAATGATCTTCTGAATGAGGCTGTCCCATATTGCATGGAGGGGACCATCACCAACTGCCTCATCACTAGATGCCAGTGCATCGGTAAGCAACAGTTTCATGACAATATAGAAAACCTACATGGCAGCAGTGACGTGGCTGAAATTGATCGTGGTAGGACTGCAGTTCCGTAACACTGTTTCACCACGCCGAAAAACTTGTTGACTATCTCCACCAACGGAGAATCCTTCCGGAGACTGGCTCCAGTCCATACAGAGGTCAATAAATGCCTGTGCGGCATTAGCAGGCGAGTCTGAAGATATCATGATCTGGATCTCTGACAGAGCAAATATAGATTGTGAGGTCTCAACTTTGGTCTTGATGAATTTTCGCCATGCAACAGCAGCAGCACGATGGTCTGGTTCAGAATGGAACGAGGGCAACTCTGCAGCCATTTGACTATTGAGAAGAGGGGGTGGGAGATTTCCAAGTTGCGTAAAAAGTGGCGAAAGTGGGGGTGAAGTTGGAACATTGAACACTGCTGTGGAGTCTGAGATGAGTGTATCGTCAGAGGTCTGAGGGGTGGGACTGGGAGCAACAATGTGGCGGCAGGCAGCAGCAGCCTCGATGGCCTGCAAAAGTGTGTTTGCTTGTGCATGGAATGATGGGTCCAACGCAGATTCCATTGCGGCCCCAGGCCGAGACTGTGACATCATGATGTGTTAGATATTAAAACATATTACAGATTTTGGCAGCTATGCACCTCAGTATCCAGGGTAAGCACACATCCATATGTCTCACAGTGGTACTCATTATGCTCTTCGAGGCTGTTAGCAGTGTAATGACCATTCCAGCCTCTTAGCGCCAGGCAGAAATGACGGATGCCAACCCCATTGAGCGGACCCATGATCACTGTAGATTTCGGAACTTGTTAAATCAGTTATACTGTGTTCAGATACCTCAAAAGCTTGCGACAGACTTACTGATGTATACAATCTGATAGCTGGCATATGCTCTGGTCAATTTACAAATCCTTGACGCATTTTGTAGAGCCTTGCATGCGTAACCGAATCCGTGTCAGCCTCACTTCAAAGTTTTGCTCCAAGATCAGATGCTCATTGACCCTTGCCTGTCATCAAGTAGGTCCATGGGTAGTCTTCCGTGGATGTTGTGGAAGATGATGGGGCATTGCTGGGGCGGATGGTGTACTCCAGACCATGCTGCCCAAGGTGCTGGTTGAGATGCTGATGGATCACTGGGGCCGTGGGAGTGTCATCCTCTGCAACACACTCGACATCAAAGGCAAGCTTGACATTTTTCATCTGCTCAATAAAGGCAGTTGCTTTATTAGGTGTCGTGCCTTGAAGAATCTTGAAATTCTCCCCGCTGACAGTGGGGCCATACTGTCCATATGGCTGTGCAACGATTGCAAAGAGTCAGTAAGCACATATCAAGTATAAGGAAAACACTTGCAGGCTCTGGATGGATGACAATGAGATACTTTTGTGATGTACTACCACAATTGGTAGACGTCTGCTTCCTCACCTGGGGATTTCGAATGGATGGTGCTCCCATCAATGCAGTGCGTGGTCCAGTTGGGATTTGGGTGATTTGGGACAGGAAGGAGCAGCATGGAGATGCTGATATTTCCTGAGCAGCCATTGCACTCTGCATCCTTCGGTCATTGACCGATCCACTTGGAGGTGGACCCGGGCAACTCCACATCCGTAATGCTGTAGAGGGTTGTACCATGCTTGAATCAACTTTGGTGCGGGTCATGCTGAGGGGTGACAGCGGGGGGTGCAAATAACTCTGAAGAGCTGCTGTACGGTTGCCACCCATCATCCCCAAACTTGGTGGGGACGAAGCAGTTCTAGGTGGTACAGACCCAGACCCATGACATGGGGTTTGAGCCAGGGCCATGTCACCAGGCAGCGAATGCACAAAGTATTCCTCACAGCATCTTGCACACCTTGAGCATGGGGTGGGTTCATGTTCGGTCTAAGTACACGTCAATCACTTGGTAAGATTGTAAGCAGGAACCACCCTCACTGTCATGAACAACTCGCCATTTTCACAGTGGCGCAGAGGCAGGCTGGGTTGGGGTCCATGGTCATGTTGAGCATGGCCACATACACATGCTGGCGGAAGCTGTACAAGATCTGTGAGCGATGGCAAGTAACCACAAAAATCCTTACATCGTCCACTAGGTATGTACTGCACTGGCAGATGTGACAATGGGTGCCAGGCATCGCGTTCATGCTAGTACTGGCAACTGCCAGTGTTGGCAATCATCACCGCGATGGTGGAGGTTGGGAGCAAAAAATTTGCAGGCTCTGTTTTCCTGGTGATTGCCATGAGTGGACCGTGCGCATGCAGCCAACATCAGATCAAAGTCTAAAGCTTCTCTTGAGGCAAAGAATCTCGGAGGTCGGGTGACAAGAACATGTGGAAACACTCGAAAGTGAGACATGGGATCAAACATAATGTGAAAGATCAAAAGATTGAAAATGAACACCAAAGACCATAAATGAAAATGAAAGACCAAAAACAAAAACAAAACAAAACAAAAGAACAGGAATGAAAACAAAAGATCCAAAATGGGTAGGGACAAATATTTTGTCCACACTTGCCCGTCATATCCAAGAGTCAGGATTATTATCGGATGCCAGCAAGGGTGTTACGAATTTGGATGATTGAACGTCCATCTGAGTACTGTCCTCAGACAACAAGTGACACAGACGATACATTCGAATTGAACCGGTGTTTGTTCGATCCATGCGCAGTCATCCGAGGACAAACCATGCAACTCGCTGCGCCACATCTCGGATTTCCTCCATGAATATAGACATTCCCAACCACCACAAATGTGGGCATTCATCATACTCGACCAATTCAACCAGCCACTTCAATGCCACCAAATGCTTCTCCAACTCTCTGGATCCATCGATCAGCTGGTCATCCATGCCAGCTAGGATCAATGTCCTCGGCCACAAGGCTGTAAACGCGATAAAAGACCCCGAAATCAGCAGGTCAGTGGGCGCAAAACCTGTGCTACCAATGTAGGCAGACGATGCACATTGGTACCTGGATAATGGGCGGAGGTCATTGTCGGCTTGTGCCTTGGCATGCTCGCTGAGGTTGTCATATGACTGAATGGAGGCAGGTGCAAAAGCAATGACACCCATAGGCAAGGGCCGATTGGATTGCAAGGCGAGGTGTGTCAACACCACCGCTGTGCGAGGCCCTATTATCAGTTCTGCATGCCGGTAAGGGGTTAGAGTGCTCACCATGGTTACCACCCGCACTGTCGCCTGCGATGGTGATGTTAGCTGCCTTGTATCCCTGGCCGATCACAAAGTCACTGGCATAGGCAGCCAAAAATGTCTTGCAAGGCAGCTGGGAACATATTCTCAGGGATTGTGGCAAGACAGTAGCATGGCGCCACAATTATACAAGGGACTGAGTTCTCCTTTCCCATAGCTAACTTGTGGAGTATCGTGGCAAACAAGGCAGTGTACTGAACATCTGTAGGGTGACCAAATATGTTTCCCCCTCCATGAATGTAAAAGATGACTTTGGTGTCCTCTGGAGCGCACTGGGTGTGGCCCTCTCTGTGGGAATAGAAGAAAATTGGTACATGTTCAGGTGTAGACAACGGTGGCGCTATCTCGACGTGGGCTGTGATGTCGTTCAGTATGTCTGGCGTTGGAAGGTGTGCGCATTTGACAAATGGCACAGAACTGCCAATTGGGTCCATTCCACCAGAGGCCTGAGCATGCAGTTCTAGCAAAGCTTTACACTGTCCTTCTGTCAACGGCATGTGTTGCTGTGTGGTTTGCGACTGAGTGTCCCTGGTAAGCCATGTATTGACTGTGGCGTTGTTATTGTAATTCCTGTCAGGGATAAGGTAGTCTTGGGGTTGGATGCTTGAGCACTGCACTTGGTAACTCTGAGGTTGCTCCAGCGAGTTTTCCTTGCCCTGGCTCAGACGGCAACAATTGTGTGACACTCTGCGCTACATCTTATATCCATACCCACCATAACAGCAAGCTCATCTGATAAATTCACCCAGCGCCTCTCCCAGTGACATCAATCAGCTGGTAGTGTTGATCAAGACTAATGTCCCTGGGCCACCACTCTCTGAAGGAAAATCAGCGAACCAGTAGGCGGTCACTAGTACGAGATCCACTCACAGAGAACATCACTAGTACCGGCGGGTTGAGGTGTCAATGCTAGCAACTTTGTGTCATTGAATCCGTCCATTTGACCATACATGATCATTGTGTGGTATCTCAAATTGCAAAGATGAAAGAGAGCGGCACCAGGAAATGTAGACCCCACACTTATCACCCTGGATGGCATTCGTGACACTTCTTCTCCGAGTTGTTTGGAATTTGGGTGGATCTGCTCTAAACCACCATGAGGTTTAGAGGGCTGAGATGAGCCAGGACTGTTTGGATAGCCAAAGTTGCTGATGACAGGGCCCACAAAAGCATAAGGAGTTTTCGTGCCAGTGGGGTCAAAATCACCAGATGGGGGAGCAGTTTGGCTCTTGGGTGACCAGGTCTGAGTCCAACCACTCACCTAACAATTTCTATTACCAAATTGGCTTGACACCAAAACTACATATCACTGGTCTTGCTGCCAGTGATCAATGATTTCCTCCTTCAATCTTGCACATTACCACCACATCAGCAAATCTACATTTTTTCTGGGTGAGTTAGATAAATGACAAGACTGACAGGCCTGAATAGACTAATCAATGATAGATTGACTGAACTGACTGAACTGATTTACTAACAAGCTGATAGGCTAATATATTGAATGAACTGGTTGACTGACCAACTACCTAGCTGACAAATTGACAAACCTGACAGGCCTGACAGACTGACCAACCGACCAACTGATGTGACTGACAGAAATGACTCACTGGTCAGCTGATGGCCTGATAGACTGAATTGGCTGATTAACTGACAATCTGACTGACTAATAGATTGACATGACTGACTGACTGGTTGACTGACTGACTGATAGATTGACATGACTGACTGACTGGTTGACTGACTGACTGATGGGATGACAAGACTGACAAGATGATCAATTGACTGACTGACTGGACTGACTGGACTGATATCACTGGTTAACTGACAAGCTGATATGCTGATAGCTCTGAGAATGCTGATAGTGATGAATTACTTATGAATGATAGCACTGATAGCATGCTGTCAGTCATGTCAGTCAACTCAGACAGGTCATTTATTTTGATAACTCAGAAAAAATGTAGGTTTGCTGATGCAGGCCTGGGAGCTGGCACACATCCAGCTACAGACAGTATGAATTAATTTGTATCAGGCATGCCACCATTGTCACATTGATTGTCACATTGATACTTATCAGCCTGAGACATCTATGACAAGGAAGTGCATGTTAAGTGGGTTGAAGTGAAGATAAGTTGCAAGTTCATTGGAAAATATGCCTTTTCTATTCATGGATCATAACATAAAGTTCAAGTAGAAATTAGGTTACTCATAGGCTATATATATGACATAGTGAGGGCTGCCTGACCTACTAGAGGAAGAAGTAAATATTCTAGTACATAAGTCAGCTGAGGACCCATCTTCAGCAAGTACCCTGGTCTCATCTCTGTCTCTATAGATCCTATCAAGATATTCAGCTGCTCCAGAGAGATGTGCAACTCATGCATGGATAGTCAGATATTCTGCAGAGGGGAGTGGAAGGTTTTCTGGATCACTGGAGGTCAGAGTAACAACTTCTTGTAGTCCAGGTTTCCTGAATCTTTGTGAAAACATGCAAACCTTGTAGGTATTTGGTTGGCCCTCCTTTAACCAGGGTGAGTAGGAATGCCATACAAAAAAGAAATCACTTACTATAGGTTCAAACCATAACATTAAGTGATCAAAATTGTTTTGAAGTCCAACACACAATGTAAGGACATTTTCAAGGCGATGGATTCCTTGACCCCTAAGTTCTTCACTCAAGGCTGAGTGCCCAAACATATCTAGAATGGCAAAAACACTGCCAAGGTAATCAAGGCTATAAAAAGCTGTTGTAAAATAATAATAATAAAACAGCAGACATGAGAATACTCACTTTCTGTTCTGCTAGTTCTTGATTGCAATGCTTCTTGATTATTGATATGCCTATTGAGGAATTGTGGAAAAATATGAGTAGCTTATGTTGGCTCCATAACCCCCTCAAGCTCTGTCAATGAGGGATTTGCCCATGCTGATCCATAGTCAATGTTACCACTTGCAATGCACAGTATCCATCACGACACAATGCCTTGTAGACTATTAGGACAACAAGCAAAATTGACAAAGGTACTTACATCTTGTCTGACATTGCTGCTTGACGGAGACTCTTCAGCCTGGGACATTACTGATTCCTTGATCTGAGTGAAGGTTTGGCTAGGAGATGATTGGGGAGCAGAATATCATTTATTTTGCCTGAGTGACTCAAACAACAGATCAGTGAAAAGCCCACAAAATTCATGGAACGTACATAGACCAATGTGATAATCAACAAACATTTTGCCACGTTCTGCCAATTTCTGTGGATCCACATCGCAATATTTGTTTCGCCAGGGCTTGATGAGCCATTTGTGACAGCAATTCACGAAGGAAATATCCGAGAACATGAGCAAAGGTTTTATGCTCATCAGACACAGCGCCAACCTCAAAGCACACAGCAACCTCATATGCCTTGAGAATCTCAGGATCCTCACGTATCTCTGGAGTAGCTTCAAAGGGCAATGGTGTCACTTTGTAATCCATGGTGTACTGATCCAGATACATAGGGTATACCGGAAGGCAGTATCAGAAGAGATTTGTAAACTGGTAATCAGTGGATCTGTACCGAAATGCAGGAAGTACCAGTGCTCCCAGCGCTGAGTGATTGGAGGTTAATAGAAGCCGTCGTTGAGGACATAGGGGAACGAGGGTTAGTGATTTCAAACTCCGACCCGTACTTTGGTCCACGACATGGGGATGCACAGCGGTCTCGACATCTTCTCCGTTTATGTTCATCCGGACGGCTCACGCATAGGAACAGGAGGACTTCACACCAGGTGCGCTCTCGGAGCACCAAACCCATCCCTCAACCTCTCGCTTCCGAAAGCTCCAATCGCTCACTGAAATCTCTCTGCACACGGGTATACACACGGGACCAGTGCATACCATCAGACGGGCACATTCTGGATGATGGTCGGCAAGCGATAGCGATGATGAGATTATTATGATTCGGGACCTTGATCCGTGCGTAGACTTGTACAATACCGTTATGCTCATTCGTCACTACAGAACAGTTAGGCCGGGGCAGGGTCTTCCGTTTTAATGAAATCAACATTGAAAATTGGAAGTCAATGCAACGACCACCTTGTGTAACCTCTCGCAACTTTCTCGAACATATGCTCTGTCGTCCTCGATTTAGCAATTTGCCAGGCAGGTTTTCGAGAGGGAAATCATGGCTCTAGGTTGGTGAGCACCTTGTCTTTACGTTTGTAACACGTCTCAGGTCCCAGGGCCTCTCTTCGATTCCGCAGAATTAGAAGGCATCCCTTACAGCGACAAACACAATACTGAGAGAAATTCAGCTCTGTCCCGCTCCTGTTCCTGAGGGCTACTCCCATGGGACCAAGTGTGGAGACGACAATGCTCCGACCGCGTCCGGCATCACGCCTCCTTCTCCGAATCTACGTGCAACAGCTTGGTCAGGATTCGGTACAACAGTACTCGATGGTGGTGAATACATCAACCGAATAGTCGTCAAGAACAGTACCAAGAAACATGTTCAGCCTGTCCTCGTCATCAATACCCTCCCCAGCGACTGCTTGACCCTCCCGAGAGCTGCCCGCTGGATTACGCCTGCTAGCATCCAAACCCAAACCTGCCTCTCCCTCTGCATCCCCCGTACCAAGTATACGTGGCTTCGTTGCAGACGATGGATGGAGGTACCTATCGAGCAAGACCCCAAGGTCGGAAAGCGGAAATCATCTGTGAGATGACGAACTATCTGTTCAACGTCGCACGTTGTGTGGTGGTGTTCCCTTCAACGCCTGTATTGACATACTCAAGTGCTAAAGAGACCGAAGTGAAGATGTGTTGGAAGCTCGGACTTCGGAAGGAGATGGGCCGACGGAGGCTTTGTTAATTCGTGAGCCGCAAGTAGACGTTAAATTATCTTCCGTCGCCACGGTGGGCTTGACTACGTTAATGTCGCTCTGTTGTACTACAAGACAGCTCAGCGAGCGTGTATTCACACGTAGGTAGGAGCTGTGCTAGTCGACAATAGACTGTTACGAATCGTCGTCAGGCAGTGGTAATCATGTGTTTTTACTCTCCGGTTCATGCGCTCTTTTGGACGGAAAAAAAACTGCGCAACTCTGACAGGTATCGCCGTTTTTTAACGGCAAGTTCATGCCCGGCGCTACTCTCAATGCATCAATCAGGCAGTGTCGACTGAGACCAATGTCCCCGGACCACTCCCTAAAGGAAAGTCGGCGAACCGGTAAGCGGTCACTACGCGTAGTTTCCTTCATTCACGGAGTACGTGCTGAGAATATAATCACCTAATCAGGCAGGGTTAACTTTGTCTATCAAAATTTCGCAGTGCGGAAAGCGATGCATGTACGATACCTCTTGATCATCACCTTTTGATGCTTCTCCCCTTGCCAATGACCAATCTGCTGACTGTTAGGTGCGTAAGGTCACGTGCGGGTCAACCAGCTGTGCAGGATATAACAGACTCGTTGGCAGATCAACCCGTGCACTGGCGACCTTTCCTCGACATCTACTCGTACGCAGCTCTCCCAGAAGTCACCCGCCCACCATGCTTCAACGTCTGTTTAACCGATCCTCAAGACCGGCCGAATCAGAGGCGGTCGAGTCAACCATGGTGGCAGAATCAGTGATGCCAGAATCAAGGGCTAAATCCGAGTCTGAATGGCGTGCTATCCTCTCTCCCGAACAGGTACGCATTACAGGTTCATTGGTGTAGGGCACACACGTAATGTCTGACAATCCTCCTCAGTTCAGGATACTGCGTCAGAAAGGGACAGAACCTGCAGGGAGTGGTGAATACGAGAACCACAAAGGCAAGGGCGTGTACGCCTGTGCTGGCTGTGGGACACCACTCTACACGAGCAACACCAAGTTCAAGAGTGGTTGTGGATGGCCAGCCTTCTTTGATGGTAATGTTTACCGCCATTGGTTGTCGCTGTTCGCTGATCGTAAATTGCAGCCATTCCCGGCGCTGTAAGTCGACACGAGGATCGAAGCTTTGGCTCGATCAGAACAGAGATTACCTGTACTGCCTGTGGGGGGCACCTGGGGCATGTTTTCAAAGGCGAAGGGTTCTCTACCCCCAGTACGTCGTGTCATCTCTTTGTATTGGCCCACTGATCGAGGAGCTATGGCAGCTGATGAACGCCACTGTGTCAACTCTGTCTCGCTGAATTTCCAGGAGTAGTGACAACCTCATGGTGCTTCGCTTCCATTGTTTTTCCATGTACTCGTGTACTCGTTTGTAGAGATGCTGCATATATTGGAAGAGATGTGCCACTCGGCTGGGTGGAGATATGATGGCCGGATTTCCAATGGTCCGATGATTAAGATTTCATGACGGTAAATTAAAGAGAGTTAAACGGATGGATAGGTAGGTAGGAGTACAAGCTAAGAGATGACCAAATTGTAAGTTGTGGGATAAAGAGACGCGATACGAGGACGAGAGATGACCATGATTTAGATGCCCTCCATCTCCTTGGTGAGATTGTCCAGTTCAGCTTGCGAGCTCTTGTACTTGGTATGCATGTCCTAGAAATAAAACATGAGATGCGATACCATGAAACCAGCATTGCAGAGCCACTATTACCTCATACTTTTGCTCCCACTGGTCACGCTCTTGTTCCGCGCGCTGTACCTGGCGCTCAAAGTGCTCAGCCTTGACATCGACTTGGCGCAGCCTAGAAAGGCGATCAGCGAGATCTCGTGATGATCGGCGTCGGACGCGACGCACTTCTCGGTCGTCTCCTTGACGTTCTTCTCAGCCGCGTCAAGTTCCTCCTCCAAGAGGACAACCTTTCGTGCGAGGGCATCGTTTGTGCTCTTTGACTGCTCTCCATCTGCTTGGGCAGTCTTTGCCGTTGCGAGACTGGCTTCAGCGGTCGTGAGTTCGCCGTCGAGACGTGCAAGCTGCACATTTAGGGAGGTAATGGTCTGCTCTTTCTCCAGGAGCTGCTGCTCGTACGCCTTGTTCTTCGCTTCTGCTGCTTCAGCACGTGCGATGGCATTGTCTGCCTCGGCACGAATCAAGGTCATTTTCTGATCGGGAGGATGAGCAAGAGGTGAAAGGGTGAGGGAGGGCCCACCTCTTTGATCTTTTCCATTGTGTTCGTAGGATGAGGTTTGGATGGTGAGGGTGAGGGT
>JBBPSJ010000216.1:0-41210 GCA_038093535.1 Boletus reticulatus
ACGACACGAGGACGAGGGCACGCCTTCACCCTCATTCTCATCCTCACCACTGAGTCCCTGTTGCCTTCAGCATGCAGAAGCACGATGGATACTGGTTTTCGGCGCCGGGTACGGGTACGTTCCTGGTGGTTCAACAGGATATTATTTTCGATGGCAGGGTGTCCGCTAAGTACTTGCGGGTCAACGAAACTCCAGGACGAATAGAATGAAAGTCGACCTTTGCTATGCGTACTAAGATCAAAAACGGTGGTAACCTGAGTTTGAAATGCCGCTACTATAGCTAGCGATGGTAGTGACACGCTGAAATATTCTATCTATCGGCACTGATAACCAGGTTTACACTATCCTCACCCGAGCCGCTACAGTGTGCCGAATGATTGGAGGAAAGAAAAAAGTGACCCCTTAGGCACGTATCCACCATAAAGGCTCGCCTGGATCTGTGATGCAATCAACGCTAGAAGTGATCAACTCCCGTCAGGCGCTTTCGAACAACTCAAGTGTTGACAGGATACATACCGGCTTCTATGCCTGACCCTCCGAAGCCCAATGCTCGTGCGACGCCTTGCGCCAAAGGTTGGAAGAGCAACACGCCCAACACCAGAATGACGACTGCAACCATAATGTCGGGGTGCTTGATGACTACGTTGAGGGGCATTTCATATTCTATCCGACCTCACCGTGTGAGACAGCGTTGAGACTTACCAAAGTCTTTCACGGCATTCCACACCCACTGGACGTGCGGCCACAGCTCATTGAAGAGGCGAGAACCTGCGTCACCTGCGCTGTTAAGAATTTTGTGAAGTGTTTCCGTGAGGTCGAGCCATCCACTCTCACTACACGGAGGGGACATTTTGGGTGGAGACATGGCAGTGAAGGGGAATTGGGTAGGACTGATGGCGTGCTGATGCATCGGCCTCTCTTGTAGGATTTTTATCCTGGCGGTAAGACGAACCAATGTTCTGTTTTCGTCCTGACTCGTGCTTGACCATTATGGGCTAACGTAGATCAAGAGAAGGTTGGCACGATTCCGCCGACTAAAAGAGAAGGGGTAACCGTGAAGAAGTCATTGCCATCTGCCTGAGCTCCATGCATGGATTAAATGGCCGAGTAAACCAGGCATCTACGCGCAAGAATATCTCGACCGTGGATACGTGCTGGGCGGTTCTGCAAGTACGAGGCTGTTGACGAACACCTCGAGCGCAACACTATGTTTGCGCATAGTGCCACCGGTATGAGATACGTCCAGCTTTCTTCTTTCTTAAAGCGATAGTTGATTTAAGGGACTAGTGTGAATGAATGCGAATCCATGGACCAATGGTTGCTGTGTAGTCTGAAGTGTTCCAACAGCAAGCGGTCTTCTTTTGTAGTCAAGGGGGGAAAAGCTTCAGCCCTGCAGAGCTTTCCCAGACGGCCTGTGCCCTGTAGACGTGACTCAACAGTTAGTCAAATAGTCTCGACGGTAGGGTATGCACTGTTGTCTTGTACGGGCATATGAGCACATGTCCTACTGAGCGGTACGATCAGAACGGGAGTACATCCGCGCCTCGTACCCTGGAGCTGTGGAATACAGGAATCCCGCTCATCCGATAGACACCGGTGTCATGGTGCCATTCTGTCTTAGAACATCATCGATCAGAGCCAACATCCACCAAACTCACCATAAACCCATTCTCTCGACAATGCATCGCCACGCCTTTTATTGAGTCGACGGTAGTAGCGAAGGAATGTATTTCTTTTTGAGAAGAACGAGGAGCTAGAGATTTCGAAATTGTGTCCCTGGGGACTAGCGCGGATGCACGCAGTGACGGACATGTCACCAACGAAAACTGACGCGTTGAAATCATGACAGGAGTCGTTACCGCCCATGAAAGATTATATTTTAGTATTTACCATCCGTGTGCCTCGCAGGGATCGGAAACTCTGGTTGTATCTTCTCAGATATTACTCAGCGCAGGAACGTTCGCATGAAACCGAACTCGGATTGTGTCGCGAAGTCTATCCACCATTAACAAGCACCAAGTAGACCCCGCTACGATGCTTGGGGTGGTTCTAGAGTAGTAACGGGTGTAGGAAGAATGGACGGTGAAAGGGGCTCGATCAGCATATTCCCTAACCGTGGTGGCGACTTGCGCGTTATGAACTCGTAGGTAGTCGGCAATTTCGCAGCACCAAGGCGCAGAGCTACGGTGATATTTAGCGGGTACTAAGGCAGGAGCGATGCGGGACAGCTACCTTCTCGTGCAATCTCTTCACGTATTGGAACGCATCCAACCTCGAAGATGACCCGTCCCGTGGGGACACTGGAACATGTTGAGAGTTTTCTAGCGCATGCCAACGGATGAGACTTTACCGCGTTGCCCAAAATTCAAATGTTCCCTTGCCCTTGCCCATGCGCGTCTCGTTACCCTGCATATATGCGGCGTCAGCCCTGCTTCATTCGCATACCAGAGGAAACCGCACTTTTATGCAACCCGGGATATCGGGGAACACCCGCAACTATAGCTTGGCACCCTTGACGACTTTGATGGCCCGCTTGATGACCTCCTCGGCGGTCGAAAGCTGCTTTGCGGTGAACCGGACGCCTTGTCCCTTGATTCGGATACCATACTCGCCGCGAGGGTGGTGCCCCCCGTCGATCCACCAGTCGGTATAGGAATGCGACCTTTTTGGCGTACTTGACCTTGCGCGTAATAATAACCGTCCTCATGTAAGGAATTGCTGGATGCAGCACTAAAGATTTCCTCTTCGGACCTGATAAAGGTTAGGTTCGTACCCATTCAAGAATCGATTTACTCGACATTACTTTGCGCAGTCTTTTGGAAAGGTCGCCCCAGCACATATCAAGTTTTGCACCCTCGTGCTAGACCTAAACCGACTTGAAGTACTAGGATCAGAAACTCTGAGCTGGACTCACCTCCCATTCTCAGGATATAGTCCGTGCCTGCAGTTTCGGCTTAAGTATAAGGCGGCCAGTGGGGCCAGAAATTTTACCGTAGGAATGTTTCAACGCACCTCTGTAGGAACTCAGGGACACAAACCTTTAGGTCAGCACTTTGGAAACATCAACGCAGAGTGCACGTACTTGTATGGAATGTATACACCCGTAGCTGTTAGTAGAAGCCAGATCTAGGTTTCAGCTTCAAAACCTTCCCACGCAATTATGTAGTACGTATGGGAACGCTTCAATGCTCTTAGTGGGCACGAATCGGCACGATGATCTGGCAGTGCTTGTACTTGGCCAGCTCCACACGGTCAATGTCGTCACCTCTAGTCATCTTTGTGCTGATGGAGATGCTCCTGAGTCCGCGGGCGACAATAGCCCAGCCGGCTCACCCGAAATTTTCGTCCCCTCATTGCAACTCTTGTTATAACACCGAATTCGTTTAGGATAGTACACGACCAAATTTACATCCTTCTCCGGCCCATTACCACGTGCCGAAGGATCGGAGGAATGAAAAATGAGCATAGAATCCTGTCAAAGACCTGAATATCTGAATAGCTAGCTGAAGCATACATTAAATCGGTAGCGGCGCACTTGCACCAAGTCCCCGACTCCTGGGTTCGTATGAGCAGCGCACAAAGCACTAATCCCGGCCCCCAGCTCCTGAGATGAGTCTGTGGGAGTCGGGGAATATTCGCACGACCCCGTGCTCTTTTCCACGAGTCGCTTTGCAGAGATGGTATCCTACGTAAGCGGAGGCACGAAGCGGCGTACGGATGAGGTCTGCGCGAAAGCTAAGCGAGGTGGCGTGCTTTTCTTCTTCCTGCCACCTCTGCTAGCTCGCGCAGAACCTCGCGCGCGGTTTTCTTTCTTCTCGTCGTCACCCACCCACCTCTCCCTCTCGCAGAGCCAACAGCTCCAAGTTAGAGCTATTGGTATCGCTCGACGCTCGTCGCCCGAACACCTGTCCGCGCGCCGGTCAAGCTGACTGCGAGGGCCCAGCCCGCCCTCACAGCTCACCTTTTCCCCCCTTCAGGATAGAGCCTAGCCTCGAGCCGGAAACCCTTCGGGTTTCGCCCGACCGCACACAGTATCACCCTCGGACTTCGTACTTTCCTTTCCTCGCCACTCGTACCTACACAATAACATTCTGCTTTACTATCCACACGAGCGAGCGATATCACGCAGAGCGGCACATTTGCGCACGAGAAAATCTCCCCCACTTCGTGGGAGTCGGGGAAAATACAATAACACTGACCCTGACCACTACACACTATAATCTTAGAACAAGAAACAAATACAGAACTTTCAACATGGCGTACTAAATGTACCATCGACTCGCCGTATTAGTGAACAGAAGAAACCTTCTGTTCATTCCTGTTGGCCACCTTTTTAGCCCATGTCTCACCAACATATATGAGCGGCGTGCGGGGATCACGATGATGGTAATATCGAAAAACTTGCTCCTCTCCCTCAGGTAGAGACGATACCACTGGCTCGAGGATCGGTGCCTGTAGTTCTCGCTCGGCAGGATCCGCGGCAAGGAGCTCCTGAATAGTGCTCGGGTCCACAAACACGGGCCCGCGCGCACCGTCATCGAGGTAGTGGGTCGACGAGTGCTGCTCGCAGCCCATCTCGCCTTGCAGGACCACCTGGCCCGACATATCGCCCCTCGCACCGAAACAGCGCCACCGCGTTGTGTCCTCGCCTATGGGGCGTACAACGGCTGGAACACTCCCGGAGTACGTGGCCCACGGCCTTGTGCGTGGCACGGGTTGTGCCGCCTTCTCCCAAGGTACCCATGGCTCGTCATCATCCGGAAAGTCTGGACCCCAACTAGGGGGAACCTCTGCAGATGGATCGTCTGGGTTGACAGTCTCATCAGCTGTGCGAGGTGTTTCCAGCGTGATCCGAAGAGAGTTGGCGAGTGTCTGGTAGTAGGTTTCAAAGTTGCTAATTTGTCGACGATCTATTTTGATAGGAATGGTGATGGCTGCGCTTGTCGTCACGATTTTGTGTGATTGAATCTCGTCATCGGTCGAATTTGGCATTCTCATGGACACCATATCATCACGACGGAAGGAACACGGAGAACTCCACGAATTGTGTTTCGCATCTTGAACGTCCTCCAGCGTGGAACGTAGAACATATTCAGGTTTATGAATGGGTCGTGAATCATGCATCGTCATATCATATTCGACAGCCCATTTTGATGAAAAGGTCGGCTCTACGCATCCTCGGACCATCAAGGGTGCAGTGAATATGCGTGCGGGTCCAGTCCTGGTGACGGTGATGATGGTGGTTTGATCTTCAGACCCTGATAGCTCGCATTGAGCACCACGTTATCCACATGAATGCTCTCCGAACAGACCTTCTGTGAATACCAAGCCAGATATTCGTGCAGTATAGTTCGTGACGGGAGCAGATTCCCCACTGCCAGTGGCAGGGATATGCATCGCTTTGAGTGCCACGGTCTCTAAACTCGGAATCTGAGTATCCGCAAGATCGTAAAGTGGTTGGAAACCAGTGAATCCTGCCGATATATCTTCTGTCGTTCCATTCGCAAAAGAGACGCGAACAAAGTATTCATACATTGACTCGATGTCGATTGTCTATAACATAAACAGGGTAAGTATCAGTGTCTCACCAGGTCTCAAGGTCAACTAACCTCTATACTGCGCCCGTCTATTATGAATCCTGAGTTTATATAATCCAAGGCTGGAGGAAAGTTTGTGGAAGGAACGAGAACAGCAAATTCTTGAACGACGACACGGTCTTCAATAGGTCCTTCCTCCACATGTATGACTCGGGTTGTTTCAAACACAACCCGCTCCTCTTCTCGTACTAACCACAGTTCCTTGTCAGCGAGAATCTCATCATATTTGAATTTGACATCGCCGCTGTAACCAGAAGAGCGAGCCAGTGGAAAATCCCATGGTGAAGTTTGCCGCATATCGAAGTGTGGCACTGGCAGGGGTGCAGAATGCATCCATTCCCTATCTGCCGGAGAACGTCTGGTCCAAGAAGGATCAATATCAATATTCAAGAGAAAGTGCAGTGGAAGGATCGTACAAGGCCTTTACGAATGATCGTTCCTTGAGGCGTAGTCCCAGCAAGACTGTTTCTACGGCGGGACACTCCGCGCTTATCTTGACTCTAGCGTCGCCCCGTACGATGGTATCCGGAGCAAGATCGGGTGCTCTGACCCATGCTTGAACAGTACACTTGGCAATGGGAGTAACATGTGCGTGACCCATGCCCAGTAAGGCTAGGAATATAATGATGCACTGAAAGGGCTTTGTGTGCATTAGTCAAGGATGAGGGAATGAGAAGGAAAGGGGTTCTCCTACGTTGCACTTTTATATTCACTTCACCTTATCTCTATCAGACGCTGTGTTCGCAATGGATAAATCTCCGCGTGATGCCTTGATGGTTGAATCAGCGCTCTACAGGATGTCCATGGGAACCCACGATGGCGTTCGTCCGCCGTTCGGTCTCGTAATAACCAACCGTCCTCATACCAAAGATTTCCTTGTGAGATCTGGTAAATCTGATATCAAGTTTGTGTCTATTCGAGAATCGATTGACCGACATTACTTTGCGCAGTCGTTTGGAAAGGTCGCCCCATTCACCAAGGACGCCAGCATACCAAGTTTTGCAGCCTCGTGCTCGACCTAAACAGACTTGAAATACTAGGATCGGAAACTCTGAGCGGGCTCACCTTCGAGGCCCAAAGTTCCCAGGAGAGTCCGTACCGCCCGCGCCCCCGGAGTTTCAAAGTTTCGTGCCCTCACAATTCCGATATGTAGAGATACAGACACAACTTCAAGATAGTACACGACCAGATTTACATTATCCTCCTCCGGCCCATTACCGCGCGCCGAAGGATTGGAAGAAGGAAAAAAAAGAGCCCGCTGGCACAGATCCCCCAAAAAAGAATGACTGTATTTTCGCGGCAATGGATCCTGTAAAACCCTGTCAAAGACCCGCATAGCTCGAGCATCGAAATGATGCATACCGGCACGTATGCCTGGAGATCCGAATCCAAAAATTTCCGTGAAGATTGCCTTTGCCAATAACTGGTGGAACACCAAGGCTAGTATGATTAGGATTAGGATTACCAGCGCAGCCGTGAGTTTGGGATGCGTGGAAACTAAGTCGAAAAGTGATCCATGATTCAGCTCCACCTCACCAAGGAAAAACGACTTGAGACTCACCGAAATCCCTCACGGCTTTCCACCAACGTACTAGGCGCCGCCAGAGACGGGAAGTGACTCCAACTATGCCGTTGACGATCTTTGAAGGTATCTCTAACAGTCTCCGCCACCACGGAGGCTTGACATTCGGGGAAGTGGACATCATGGATTCGAGGATTGAAACCTCCGAGGGCCCACAGCCGGTCTTATGTAGATTTTCTGGGGAGTGAAATAAGCACGTTGTCTCATTCTTGACTCGTGCTTGACTATTAATGAGACAGCGCTGATCGAAAGACGAAAGGACGTATGACTGTCCATCGCCGTCTGCCCGAGCTCCATGCATGGATAAATGGCCGAGTAAACCAGGCACCTACGTGCGAGAATATCTCGACCGCGTTACGTGTGGTTCGGTGTTGAGTTACAACGAAGCGTGAGCTTCCCATTTTCAACGAACGAAGTCGCGGATCCAGAGCAGCAAACACAAATCGACTCATGCGTCATGGGTTCCGCAAGTCGAACACCCTCGAGCGCAACACTAGTTATGTTTGCGCATATGAGGTACGTCCAGCTTTCTTCTTTCTCGAAACGATAGTTGATTTAAAGGAGTGTGAATGAATATTTGCGAATCCATGGTTGCCGTGTAGTCAGAAGCGTTCCGACAGCAGGTGGTCTTCTTTGGTTAGTCAAGGGGGAAAAGGCTTTCGAAGCTGTAAACACGGCGACTTGACCGCAGCAGCAAGATTCAAGATCCAATGAACGCGAACATCAGCCCTGCAGAGCTTTCCCAGACGGCCTGTGCCCTGTAAACGCGGCTCAACAGTTGATCAAGATGGTCTCGAAGGTAGGGTATGCACTGCTTATCGTGGCTCTAACTTTCTTGTACGGGCGTATGAGCTCATGACCTACTGAGCGGTACGATCAGAACGGGAGCATCCGCGCCTCGTGCCCTGCAGCGCAAGGGGACTGCGGAATACAGGAATCCCGCTCATCCGATAGACACCGGTGTCATGGTGGCATTCTATCTTAGAACAACATCGATCAGAGCCAACATCCACGAAACTCACCATAAACCCATTCTCTCGACAATGCATCGCCACGCCTTTTATTGAGTCGATGGTTAGCAATGGAGGAAAGGACTTCTTTTGAGAAGAACGAGGAGCTAGAGATTTCGAAATTGTGTCCCTGGGGACTAGCACGGATGCACGCGGTGACGGACACGTCACCAACGAAAACTGACGCGTTGAAATCATGACAGGAGTTGTCACCGCCCATGAAAGATAACGTTTTAGTATTTACCACCCGTGTGTCTCGTAGGGATCGGAAACTCTCAGACATTGCTCAGCGCAGGAACGTTCGCGTGAAAACCGAATTCGGATTTGTCGCGAAGTCTATCCACCATTAACAAGAACCAAGTAGACCCCGCTACGATGCTTGGGGTGGTTCTAGAGTAGTAACGGGTGTAGGAGGAATGGACGGTGAAAGGGGCTCGATCAGCATATTCCCTAACCGTGGTGGCGACTTGCGCGTTATGAACTCGTAGGTAGTCGGCAATTTTGCAGCACCAAGACGCAGAGCTACAGTGATATTTAGTGAGTACAGAGGCAGGAGCGATGCGGGACAGCTACCTTCTCGTGCAATCTCTTCACGTATTGGAACACCTCCAACCTCGAATATGACCCGTCCCGTGGGGACACTAGAACACGTTGAGAGCTTTCTAATGCATGCCAACGGACGAGACTTTACCGCGTTGCCCAAAATTCAAATGTTCCCTTGCCCTTGCCCATGCGCGTCTCGTTACCCTGCATATATGCGGCGTCAGCCCTGCTTCATTCGCATACCAGAGGAAACCGCACTTTTATGCAAACTGGGATATCGGGGAACACCCGCATATATAGCTTGGCACCCTTGACGACCTTGATGGCCCGCTTGATGACCTCCTCTGCGGTCGCAAGTTGCTTCGCGGTGAACCGGACGCCTTGTCCCTTGATTCGGATGCCATACTCGCCGTATGCGAGAGTGGTGCCCCGCGTCGACCCACCAGTAGGTATAGGAATGCGACCTTTTTGGCGTTTGGCGTACTTGACCTTGCGCGGGGCAATCTGGTTGCGGAAACGCGCACCAAAGGTACCGTTTGGGATGAACACTGGCGCTGTCGTCCGTCTCAACGTCGACAACAACGAGAACATGTTCGTGGTGGAGAGAAAGGATTGTGACCCCCCATTGGAGGGGTTACTTTCTTAATAACGTAGCACTGCTTCATCGACCACGACCACGACCAACTCGTTGTCGGTCGCCACGATGAACGACAAGAAGAGAGCGTTCGAGGGCAACGGCGAGTCTTCTGTCGCAAAGAAACTCAAAAGGTAGGACAAGCTCTCCATTGGTGGTCGTGGCTTGGTCTGATGTCTGCCGTGTCCTTTCCAGTGATGCTGTGAGTCCTTCCTTCGTCCCTCAAGGTGAATTCACCCATCGCACTTTATTCTAACATGCTTCTATAACCTTTCTGCTCTTCTACAGACACCCTCTAATGGTTCATCGACCCCTGTGGTGAGTCTCGCCTCTCGTAGCCACGGCCCCGTTGACCATTCAATCACAGTTACCAGGAGATGCGCTCATCGCTCAAAAGCGGGCTGAAATCGCTGCCAAGGTAGCCGCGATGAAAGGCAACATACCAGGGGTCGCATCTAAGCCGGCTGCCACCACGACTCCACCCGTCAAGCCTGCCACCCCTTCCCCCGCACCCGGTCCCGTGGTGCCCAACATGGACGACCTTGGGCGCAAAGTTGCCGAAGCAAAACGTCGTGTCGCGGAAGCTCAGAGTAAACTCGCTATCAAGGACAACCCTTACATGGTGCGTTCGCCGTGCCTCGTTCGCGCAACGGAGCTGACGACCCGATTCAGTCAATGCCTCAGACTGGAAAGAAGAACAAGCAACCGGAGCCTGCGCAACAAGGAGCTGGTCTGAAGATGGCCGCACATCCATTACTACTCGACACTACTCCAGCCGCGCCTCAGTCCAAAAAGGACAAGTACAAACCGATGCAGCCCAAGTTTGCCTCTATCAAGGTACGAGTATTGGTTTTTTTGGTTGAGGTTCTTCTCCTTACTTGGGGTGCCAGGCAAATATTCGGAACGTTCCCACTCCTCCCCCTGCTCCGACGCCAGTTCCCACTGCCGAAGTCAAAGCCAACCCCTACTCCTCAGGACCTTCAGCTGTAAAAGACAGCGGCTTCGAAGGTGCTCCAAAAGAGCGAACTGGCCGTTCGTTTAGGTTTAACCCCAAGGGCAAGTACGTACAGCTCGGTAACCAGATGCGACAAGACACCCAACTCGAGGCGTTGAAGCAGCGTATTGCGGAGAGTGCTCGCAAGGCAGGGTTAGATTCGGAATTCGAGACTCTGGAAAAGAATATCAAGGTCAGCGTCTTCATTACTGAGCGATAGCCAAGCTGACTTTGTACGTAGCGTGAACCGCCTCCGGATGTGGAGTGGTGGGATGCTGCCTTGCTACCGAGCAAATCTTACGACGAGGACCTTGCGTTCGGTTTCGAATACCTCAACATTCGCACTCAGGACTCGCCGGTCACGCTCTATGTCCAACACCCTATCCCGATTCCCGGTCCTACCGACAAGAACAAGGTCAACCTCAGGCCACTCAAATTGACCGCCAAGGCACGTTGCATCATTATTCCTTCACAATCTTCGTTTGTAATCTCGTCTACAGGAGCAAAAGAAGATGAGGAAGCAACGTCGGCAGGCTGAACTGCAAGACAAGCGTGACCGCATTCGGATGGGTCTCATTCCTCCTGACCCTCCCAAAGGTATTTAGTTCAGTGTGATCGACCCTCGCGTAATACTCATGCTGTATAGTTCGTCTGGCCAACTTGATGAAGGTTCTAACCTCGGATGCGGTTCAAGATCCTACGCGAGTCGAGGCTCGTGTGCGCCGCGAAGTTGCTATGAGAAAGCATACGCACGAAAAGATGAACGCCGAACGCAAGCTTACCGACGAGCAGCGCCGTGAAAGGATTGAGAACAAGAAGCTGGAAGAGGAAAAGAAAGGCATTTGTGGCGCTGTATTCAAGTATGTCTATCATCCATCGCTCCCTCGTTTCTCCAACTAATGTTTATTACCGTGAAGGGTCAAGAACCTGTCAGATCCTGCTCACCGCTTCAAAGCTCGGAAGAACGCGGAACAGATGAATTTGACGGGCTTGTGTATCTTCAATCCTGCATTCAGCATGGTCTATGTCGAAGGCGCGCAAAAGTTTATAAGACAATACAAACGCTTGATGCTATACCGTATCGCCTGGACGGAAGCGGCCCGCCCTCGCGGAGGAGAAGAGGTTGAAATTGACGAGGGCGATGACGAGGGCGGTACAAATGGCAAAGGGAAAGCAAGGGCCGATGATGTTCCGAAGGGTGAAGCGGAGGGTGTCGCATCGCTGGAAGACAATGCATGTTATCTGGTCTGGGAGGGTCAGTTGCGAGAGCGGTCGTTCAATAGTTTCAAACCAAGGAGTTGTCCCACTGATGGAGCTGCAAAGGAAGCGCTTGGACAGAAGCTGGCGGGGTACTGGGACATGACCAAGAACTGGAAACCGGAGGAAGAGGAGTTGTTCTAGGCCCTCCTAGATATTTTACTAGCTATTCGGATGTTGAGGTTTGCTAATACTATTTGGTACTGCCACCTTCAGTCGGTCAATCATGCGTCTCGCTCTGGCACTCGTCATAACCTCCTTATTCGCCTTCGTCCTTGGTTCTCCTCTGACCGACATCAGCCGTACGCAGCAACTGTTACTCAACTCGAATGACAATACGGACCAGCTTCAACAGTGCCAACCCGAAGGCAGCCTCTGCGACTACCCTGCTGGCACGAGGGGTCCTTGCTGCGCCCCGCTGTTGTGCGTCCCACTGAGCACGCACGAGTCGCCCTACTCCATTTGCGCTGATCGTTTGTATTGCATCTTGTTGCGTTTTTTGGTCGTGCTGACGTCGGTCGAACCTAGTTCGCATTTGATGATTCTGCTTCTATGCGTCTGTGTTCTACTGCATCGTCGTTTCTTGCATCGGCTGTCGAAAATCTGTCTGGGTAGAGTACTCGTTTTCTCCTGCGAAAATGTAGAGCACGCGGTGTCCTTGTGGTGTTCTGTTGGTCCTATGCCCGCACGTTCCAATTTGTCCCGACAGCCTCCAATTGGTAGATCATTAATCAACGATGATAATGTTACTACTAGCGTAAATCGTACCCTCTTCGCTGGAGAGAACACAAACGATGTCAGCGATGGCACATTCGGCGGAAGCATCTGCGACAGACAGACATGCTTACCCGGTGGTTGCGACGAACTGATATTGTCTGATGAGTAGTGACGTCTATGAATAGACGCATCAAACTGTTGTGAAAGACGTGACTTACCCTGGCTCGACTTGGAGAGGCATATCCAGGGCTTGTGGGTCATCCCGTTGGACGTGCATGTCCTTGGCGACGAGAACGGGTTCAACGCCCGAGTCTTGGTCCCACAAGAAGAGGTCGACTTTGGTAGGGCCTCTCTCTGGGAAACGGAACTCGATCGACACAGACGTACCCCGATGGCCATGTTCTGGTACCTTGAGTCTTCCTGATGTACTCGATTGGACGGTGATGCTGTTGCTACAGGCGTATTCCACAGAGGTATCACTGATGGCCATGTCAGCGATTACTCCGAAAGCATCTGATCATGAGAGATAGCACACACCCGACTTTGGTTGCTACGAATTGATATGTTCTAACGAGTGATGTCAATGTATACGCTCGTCAAAACGGCTGAAAGGGGGCGTGCCCTGGGTTGATTTTTAGAGGAATAATCACGACCATCTGTGGGTGATTCCGATGGACGGATACGTGGCTGGCGACAGGGCACGGCGAGGGTGAGTGGTGGTCGGACATGAAGAGATCGACTGTGGCGAGATCGTCCGCGATGAAGGCAAAGTCGACGTGCACATATTCACCCTGAATGCCAATATCTGGTACTTTGATTCCTAGTGACACGCTAGTGTCTGTCATGGGGCAAGGAAGAGAGCGACAATCTTCCCACGCGAGATGTTAAAGGCTAATCTCCATCGCATCCATCATGTCCGTCAATGCAATACATGCCTATCAGACCGAGCTCCTCATCCAAGCGGAACAAGTCGGTGCCCTCAAGTTTGGCCAGTTCACTCTCAAATCAGGACGGTACGTATTTCCCCAAACAGCACACCCGATAACGCGGGATATAGAATACACAACCAGGATCTCGCCCTATTTTTTCAACGCTGGTCTGATGAGCAGCGGAAAGATCCTCGACACGATCGCAAACGCGTATGCGGCGACGATCGTTGGTGCGCTGGATGCGCATGCGGTCCCTCCCTTTGACGTCATTTTCGGGCCAGCGTACAAGGGGATCTCGCTCGCAGCTTGTACGACGCTTGTGCTGAGCGCCAAGTATGGCCGCTCATATGGGTTCGCGTATGATCGCAAGGAAGAAAAGGCTCACGGAGAAGGCGGGAGGCTCGTTGGGGCATCCGTACAGGGAAAAAAGGTACTGATTCTTGATGACGTCATGACTGCTGGGACGGCTGTGAGACTGGCGATCCAGTCGATCCAAGCAGAGGGAGGCGAAGTGGTGGGTGTGGTTCAGTTACTCGACAGGCAGGAGAGAGGAAAAGATGGAGCAAGCACAGTAGAAGAGGTCGAGGGCATCATTGGAGGTAAAGGACGGGTGCTGTCGGTGTTAAAGATGAGGACAGTGATGGCCTGGTTGGATGAAAATGGGAAATCGGACGTTTTAAGCAGGATGCAAGCATACTGGGACGAGTATGGCTGGAAAGCGTAGGACCACTGTCTGTTCATTGGGGAAATACAGCCCGGGCCGTGTCTCGTGTAATGCGTGCTCTAGCTACTCCCGAGCCGTTGACCAGAACCCCAATTGTACCCAGTTACCCGAACGTTTGCAGCTTGCTCACCACGTTGCCTGGGTGCATGGACCTGATATCCGTCCCTGTTGGTGGCCCGGCGCTCTCCCCCATGTTCACCGAACCAACTTCTCAACCACCTTGGTGCGAGAGCCAAACCCGCAAACCTTCCTTGTTCCACACCACCAGCTCCGGTACCTGGACCCCATACCAACCACCACCACAGATGACCAACAATCATCCCTGACACACCCTCTGATGCACGGCCATTGAAGATGTCCATTGCGAGGAGGGCGTATGGGAAATACTTGAGTGGGATGGTAATGAGGCCCATGACAGACGTCTGTGCACCCGGTGGTGCTAACGTGCACATCAAGTACGTGAGGCAGTTCACAAAGGCATGGTCGTGGGTCATGGAACCCAACGGACGGTTAAGAACCTAATAACTGTCAATGCGTCACGAGGATAATGATCGCTGAGAGACTTACGATAACCCCAAGGGAGGCGAGGAAAAGCTGCCATGCATAGTCCGAGGAACGACGTTCATAATACGTGGTTTCAAGATTGTTCGAATTTTGGCTGGGAGAACACCGCGTGTTGGAAAGAGAAGACACGGAAACGAGGCAAAGGACGCAACTATAACATCACAAGGTGGAACAAATATCCTATTCCCGTTGCTGGTTCACTGGGGATGAGGTTCGAACCACAGTGGAGAATCGACAAGAACTCACTCCCGAAGAACAAACTTGTGTAGGCTCTCCATACCTACGAACCTTGTCAGTAATGCAATGATAATCTCGTAGAATATGAAGGAACTGACCTCCCATTTCTTGATGATCAAGTGAGGTATGAAGAGCAACTTGTACATAGACACAAAGCCGACAACGGCAGGTATGGTGACCCCCAAGGACGACAGGAGAAGGAAGCGCGTTACTGGAGGGATTTTCTTGATTTCTGCGACAATGTCTGCCATTTTGGAGATGATGGTACAACTTCTTTGCAGACGTGGCGCTCAGCTACTGTGAACTCCAAGTCACGTGATGTATTGATTGCGCAATTGAGATCCGAGGTCTATCGACTGTTGCTCCAACCTGTGGCAACGCCACCACGCTCCTTTCCCGTGTTCCATGTCTACTCTCTATCGCGACGAACAGGCTATCTAATGAACTTGAAGGCGTTGCTAATCCATCTATTGAAGGAAGAGGCCCCTGACGAAGAGGAGCGTGTCGATGCACCACAGAACTCCCGGGTCACACCCTCGCCAAACTCACAATACGCCAAGGACTCGGAGGGAGTAGGAACTGATGCTGGCGGCGCTTCGCAGAGCCGTGGAACTGCCCATGAAGGTGATGCAGACCTGGAGCATGACGATGACCAAGAATATGATGATGTTCTCCATGACATCGATTTGGACGACGACGCGAGTCCACGAGGTCCACGCCGCATTTTTTCCAGAATATTGTCGTCTATATTTCCTCCCCCGACCAATGAAGAAGAGATCCAAGCATACATACCCCACTATCGCGTCCTGCCAATTTTATCTGGAACCATTATCCCGTTTTGCATTCTGACGGATATACCCGGGTTAACAGCAGATTGGTATGTCCGTACGAGCGGATCTACCGTCGTCACTTCGAAACCTAACCCACCTCTGCTGGACACCGGTATTGCTCTGGGCTTGGTCTGCGCAGTGTTGGCCAACATATGTTTGGTCGTTCGTTTCCTGGAGAGACGTATCAAGACAATGACAATTTTATGTATTGTATTTCTCTCGATACATGGTACGTTCATCATTCCTTTTTTGCGTCGGGATTCTATCACTGTGTTTAGATATTATCAACGTTGCTGCTCTTGCTGCGTTTGGAGCGACCAAGGGCGATTACACATTTAGCCAGGCGTTTTGGTTGACGTTATGCTCCACGATTGTGTCCATGTTCACGAACGTGACCCTTATCATTGATCTTGTTATGACCCCCGATTTCAAGCGAAGCGGTGAGTCACTAGACTGTTGCTTTTGCAATGCCGGTCAGTTGATATTCTGCTTAGGGAGCGGACTCACCCGGAGACAGCGGTCTTTGGTCATTATCATCATTGGTCTATGCTGTTATGTTGCACTGGGTGGTCTTGTTAACTCGCTCCTCCTCAAGCTGTCTTTCATCGAGGGTCTATATTTCACTGTTGTCACCATTGAGACCATCGGCTTTGGAGATATTGTGCCGAACAGCGTAGGATCCAGAGTATTCATCTGTTTCTACGCCACACTGGGCATCATCAATATCGCATTCGTCGTTGGGTATGTTCGCGAGACCGTCCGGGAAGGTCTTGATTTTGGCTATCGGAGACGGCTTCTGGCGATCCAGGAGCGGAGACGGGCCGCTCGTCTTCGGAGACGTGCAGAGAGGCGATGGAGACATGCCATCATATGGCGTCTACGCGAACGACATGAACATGTATGGATCCCGAAGAACACGAACAATCGCAGGTCCCTTTGGTCGATGCTCAGGTACTGCTTTTCGCGTGCCACGTGGGAAATCCTGTCAACTGCGAGGAGAAGCACGCACAAGACCCATCGCTACTATGGTATGCAGTTGAATTTAAACGCTCTCCCGCCGTGCCAGCTCGAGGCGGCAGCCCTCGAGGCCGGTTGCCCCCTCGATACGTTGCTTCCCGCAGATTTCTACGACTCATATGATCAAGAGGCCTGTCTCCATGTTACCGGCGATGAACACCGTCATGTTTTCCCGTCATGGTTCGCTGCTCATCCAGTCTACCGTCGTGCTGGGCGTGACAACGATCCTTTGACACATCGCCGATTGGGTGCCATGGCTGCCATTCTTACAAAGCTGGGTTTCGCCATCTACGAATTCGGTGGCGGTCCCCTCCGGAATGCGCCCGATGTTCAGGATGCCCCGGCTGCGGGCGCGCCAGAGCCCGCTCAGGACAGTGCCAGAAGTCTGCAAACGAGCTCCTCAGACGACGAAAACTATCGTAAGGACGTGGAGAACACTGAACAGAAAGCATATTACACTCGCACTAGCTTAAGTTGGCTTTGGTTTCTTATTTTCTGGATGGTAAGTGATCGTACAAAAAGTGCTGAGGTGAGCGTTGAGTATTGTCGTACAGGGCGGTGCAGCCATCTTCAAAGGGACCGAGGGCTGGACTTATGGGTCGTCTGTTTACTTTTGTTAGCATTTCCATCTCTCTTTGGATGATTCCTCGCTAACGTCGTGTGATAGGTTTCATTTCCTTCACTACGATTGGCTATGGTGATTTAGCGCCCGATACGCAAGCAGGTCGTTCCATCTTTGTCGTGTGGGCTTTGATCGGTGTGGCGACTATGACTATCTTCATTTCGGGTTAGTGTTTGAGTGCCTATCCTGGCTTGAAAGGCCTTGACCACTCCATGCACAGTCGTGTCCGAAGCATACTCCTCTCGATACAAGGGCATTCTTGGCCGCAACTCTTTCAAACGTATCGTTCTGCAATATCACCAACGTAACAAAGTCGAGCTGAGGGGAAAAGTACAACGGATAGGCTCCACGACTGGAGTCGAGCTTGTCCTTTCCGACACGTTAGAACGTGACGTCGTCGAAAGCGAATCACCACCAGCGCCGAGTACGATCCCTGCCGTTGCCTCCAGTTCCGAACACCCGCCGCACATTGAACACGCCCAGCAGTCGCTCGAACAGCTTCCGCGACAGATCTTGACAGAGACACGGTCGATTCAGCAGTACATGCAACTGATTGGTGATTTCGACGTGCATTCGACCGCGAACGTAAAGTTTGTCGATAGGGCAGTCGGGGGTCTCATTGATGAGGTCATGGGTGGGAAGCAGCTGCCCGAGAGTACCAAGCAGGATATCCTCAAGGATTCGGAATCTCGCCAGGTTCGTGTTCCACTTCCATGTCATGCATGGGGCTGACCCTTGTGGAACGTAGTCGCTGATGTTGTTAGGGATAGAACGTGAGTCCAATGAACTCTTAGTGGTGGATAACCGGTTGACGTGTTTGGTGTATAGGATCCTTGAAGGAGTTGGTGGACATCTCTGAGCAGGCGATCGCTGCTATTCGACAACGAGACGATGTCATTGCCACGTTGGAACGAGAAAGGGAGCAGGATGAAGCGGAGATGTCGGCTGGTTAGCGTCGGACGCGTTCTATACGGAGAGGTGGTGCGTAAGTTATACATAACTATTTTTTGTATTCGTTTTTCGTTTATCCGGGACTCTTCTTTGTCTATGCTATTCCCAGTGTTGGACCTGGAAGAGGTGTTGCTAGTGACCAACCGGGATTGATTCGACTCGGACTCGAGGTTGGACAGGTTTCGTGGCTTGTACTGCCAGTGAGAGTATATATGTATGTCGTCTCGTCCTCGTCTTGTACCAGTAATAGCGTGATTGTCTATTTCGAGACAAGTATGGATTAATAATCAACCTCCTAGACTCGTAACTTAGCTAATCTATTGATTACACGAGCTATTCAGTAGTAAAGTATATAGGTCGAGCAGTAAGTTTCCCCGTCTCGCGATACACTCATTCCATCACCCTAGTACGCCGACCCACCACCAATGCCTCCCGCTAGTGATCCGCCGACGGATCAAGACATTATAAATTCCTTCTCTGCCGAACAAACGATGGGGAATGGAATTCCTCATCGAGCCCTCAGCGCCCCTTTGGACGCAGACCAGGCATGCGCTGACGAAATAGAGACCTTACACAACGAAATACAAAATCTAGCTGACGAATTAATGCACAATCTCAGTATCCTAAGGAACGATATCGCAGGCCTGATTCCGCAAATGTCATTTTGGGTAAGCTTCATGTTGGAGATGCTCTCTACTTCTAATTTTCCACTTATCTTATCACCCTAGCCATGCAACAAGGCAGGCAATGGGACAGCAACGCCCGATTTTCCCGTCCCTTTATCGAGTACCCCACAAGGCAGACTCGTCCCGGTAAGCTTCACGTTGGAGATGCTCTCTACTTCTAATTTTCCACTTATCTTATCACCCTAGCCATGGAGCAAGGCAGGCAATGGGACAGCAACGCCCGATTTTCCCGTCCCTTTATCGAGTTTCCCAGAAGGCACGGTACTCATCCCGGCAAGCCTCATGTTGAAGCCAGTAACACCCAATTTTCCCGTCCCTTTATTGAGTCTCCCAGAAGGCGGACTTGGTAGTAACCCAATGCAGGTTTGAAGATTTAAGCTTTTTCTATTTTGTTTTGCTAACGTGGACCTCTTCAGTGAACACACCCCTCTTCTTATCCCACCCCTGCGCCGATGCCACAATGAACTTCAGCAATATCTCCACATGTATCACATTGAAGGGATTTCAAACGCAGACCGAGAGATAAAACTGGCAAGGCTGAAGACCTTGTGATGATATCGTTCGTATACTATACTTAAGGCACAAGCTTGATTGTGTAAGATTAGCCCTGTAGTTTGTCTCCAATTAGCATCTGTATCTAGCATCTGTATCTACGGGCGAGGTATCTGTAGGATTTTGCCCAGCAGAGTCAGCCACGAGTCTCAGCTGAACCCAGGTAGAAACCCTCAATGAAATCAATGAGTACGTGGACAAATAGGCCTGAGCTGAGGGAAAAGTCCGTTTCCATCCATCCAGAGCTGCTAGGGGGTCAGCGTCATCGAACTCGGTCTTCTATCTTTTGCCACTAGTCTGCTTGATAACGCGGTGCTGGAAACCGGGATGCTTTATGGACGTCCAGCACAAGTAACCCCATAGCCATTAGCCACGAAAGATATCGATCGGTAGACAATTACATTCCAGATAGATAGTGGTTGAGTCATACTACAAGTGCGGAAATCTAGTCGCTACATTTTCATAAGCTTTCTCATCTTTTTGACAACCCTCGACAGCGGAAAGGTCGAATTAGGCGTCCCCGACGTCCCATGCCTTCTCCACGATCGCCATCTGTTGAAACCATCGAGCATAGTCCATTTGCACCGCATACATGTACGGCTGGTTCAGTCCCTTCAACGCTTCGACGACCCATGTCTGACAGTTCCAGTCGGGCCTTCCCTGCTGAATCGGAATGAGAGAAAAATGCGTCTCGAGAGTTCCCAAAGCGCTTGGTGCTACCCATCCGACGAGATGGGATCCTCTCTCGTCTCTGTCCCACTTGGGGTGGCGGTTGTTGACGACCTGCTGGGTAAAGTACCCGGTCTGCAGACTGCCGCCAATTTCGTAAAAGTTGCCAACGCCGCGCCTGGCTGACGTAGGGATGAAGATCGCCCAGTGGTGGAGTCGAGCACGGCCATCCGAGCGGTCGCCTCGGGTGAATTGCGCGATCCTGATAGGGAGGTGGCCTGTGGGGACCTGGATCAAAGGGTGCTGTCCATGTAAAACCGGATACTCGGGTTTCGGTGTAGGCCCAGGGTTCGCGGCATAGGCTGTAGGAGGGGAGAAGAGAAAGGGTCAATAACGTGCAATGGCGACGAAGGGACAGCGACTTACCGTTGTAGGTAGCCACCAACTCAGGGGGATAACTGTTGGGCTGCATTGCGAATACAAAACTTCGAATCCGGGGAAGTAGAAATGATGATGATTTTACCCACCTTGGCAGGACACCTTTATACCCAAGGATCGTCCATATTGCAGTCTCTGGAGGAACAATGGGAGTGTGGACATCTTTCCCTTTGGTTTCGGTGGGCAACGATTCTGTCGCATGAGGAGAACATGGACTATCGACGCTTTGACGCAGAACGGACGATCTGTCACTGTCCTGTAGCGCGTATGATAGTAACCGAGGTGTGGACATCGTGGATGATGTATCGTATGTTGCTACGAGGCGAGCGCCGCGGGAGAAGTGGAGCAACCCGGCTGAGTGAACGGTGGTTCTAGTCACCAATGTGGTATCTATCGACGGGGAAGCAGACACTTCTGATGGTCGCCAACTGTCGGGAACGAGTGGACAGCTCGCTTGAGACAAGAAAATGTAATATCCACTGGCAACATATCAGCATCGTTGAGTATGGACCCCCATTACAGCGCATGATTTACCTACGTCACCTGTATCACATAGTCCACTGTGGTCTCAATATGAGTCGTGAGCCTGAGCTCACCATGACCCGGGTGGCTTATGTCTCCCGGCCAGATTGAATGTATGGGTCGGGTTCGATTGATATCTAACATAGTTGTAGGTGCCAGGTGTCAGCATCGTATTCGGCGGGTGAGTCTGCGGCACACTCACGACGTTTTCACTATCTGTCTTTCGATTGTACTGGAGAGTAGGTTGCGTAAATCCAGTTCTCTTACATTAACTTGACTAGTGTTTGTGAATCTGAGGAATTACACGGAGAGCGATCGTGATGCGTCTCAGGATGGGCGTGAAGAGTTGCGCTCACAGGGTTCCAATTCGGCTCCTCCGTAGGACACTTGTTGGTACGCTAGCGAGGGGATTTGCGGAACGATGAAGGTGGCAGGTATCGCTATGGAGAACTTTGTATAGATGCACGTACGTGGCCAATGTTTCATGGTTCTAATCACCGCGATAGAGGCCATTACTCTCACCCAACCGTGGCAGCTCGGGATCGGGTACTGAGTACTGAGCTGTTAACCGAAGAAACTTTGCACTGCGGCTGCAAAGTAGCCACGTGGAAGCCTTGCCAAGCGACAGTAACTCCTCCTAAATTCTAATCTCCATCATCCACCCTCCCATTCATCGCGACTGGCACCGTTGCTGGCGCTCTCGATCGTCGATGGGTCCTTCAACTCAAACGAACACGCTCAAAATAATGGCAGCTCGACTTCACAGACAACGACAAAATCTACCTTGGGGCAAAGATTCAAAATCCATACGGATACGTCGAGGTAACTTTGCAACTCGCTGGCTTTTTCGCATTCTGAGATGCAACACGCGTTGCAGTTTCGACCGCGTTGCATGGGCAGGTGCACATGTAGGGTTGCGCGGTGTTATCGCTACAGGAGTGGGGACGGAAAGATCATTGCTCATGCAGAATTCATTACCGTCATTGTTCCTGTTGGACATCGCTGATCTCTGCATTGTTCTCTAGCCCCTGACGTCGCTTATTCCCCGCAACACGACCTAACACGACTCACACTGGACCCGTCCGTGGGCTCGACTTCAACATAGTACAACCAACTTCTGTCATTTGGTGCAGTCAGCGGGAAGGTCAGTGCGCAGTGGCCACGATATATATCATCATCCACGTAACCGTAACCCCATTCGACGGCGCGCCTACACACACAATCCCTACTCCTCTACGCCAGACGATCGCAGCCCGAAATCACTTCCGTTGCTTGGAATAACAGGTGCAGCATGTTCGTGCTCGCGTGAGTAGCTCTGGATACTAATCGTATGAGATCTTCGTAGTAAACGTGAAGGGGTCTTGCGTATGGCGGCGCAGGCATGCTTGGCAGCTCGGTTGGTGCTGTCGGATGACAGTTACACAAAGCTCATGTCTGCTGACACATCCTCTCGTCAAGCCGCCTATCTTCAGACTGCCTCCGCATGCGTGAAATGGGGTTGGATCAGGATGCAGTGTCGGTAAACCAGAACCTATTGTTTTTCTATTCCCTAATGCAATGCAGCCGCCGCCACACACACTATCTCGAGTCGGGCCGCTGTACCACCACCTCCACATACCCGCGGGGCACAATATACGTCGCCTTTGCCGGTGTCAGTTCAAAACAGGACTGGAATCCACGCTGCACTGTACCTCCTTCTGGTCTATTCGCACGCACGACTCACACCACCCTAGTCTGTACGCTCCACAACAACAACAACCTGGGTCATATGCGCCTCCACCACGAGTTTCTCCAAAATTTTAGGCGCTGCCTCCATCAAAATTCCAAGGATATTGCCTACGCAGACTTCTCAGAGTGTGTATGTGCCGCCGCCTCCCTTTAAGTATATAGCGCCACTTTTCGTCCAGCACGAGCCATCGTACACATTCCGGAATCGGTATTGCCAACTGTAATGTGCCGGCGAAACGAGTGGTGCATTTGAAGCAAACAGTGCCTGTACATATTTTCCTTGTCTTTTCTGCGCGTAAGGGTGTCAATTTATGTGCAGCCGCAACAAAAACGCAAGCTTGAGCGGCACATCAACCATAGTTTGATGCCTTTAACAGCGTCCAATCCTGACGTGGACCAGTTGCTGGTACTCGTCCAAGGTACGCGTGCCGACCCGGGTGTTGAGTATGCTGGAGGGTGTTGGCCAACAACATGGGTCCTGTAGCGGAGGACACGACGCTGAGCGTCCACACCGATTTACTTTCCCGGAGTTCGCAGACGGACAACCCTGCGATGTGGGTGTCTGGGATTAAGCAGTTGACTATTGTCATGCGCTTATGTGGCGATGAAATATGATATATGACCGGCCGGTGTTGGTGTTAGAAAAGGTGTTCGTGAGCTTGGTGAATACAGGACATGGATGTCGGACATTTCTAAGTCTTGTTGTAACTTGTTTGTAACAAATTGTAATAATCTAATAACCAGCATATATCATAATTGATTATCAGAGGAGAGTCGTGATTACAATCATGATTACACTCACCATTACAATTAATATTGTAACCAGGGTTACAATCAACATTATGATTTCGACTCTTTCGTCACAAGTAGTTGTGACATCACCAGGGGCAGCCACACATTGTAATAGATTACAATATTTGAGGGATAATACAATATGAAAAATTATTATTATGATAACCTGTAATCTGGGTATCTGCTCCTAACTGATTACTAGTACACTCGAATCGCTACACTTTATTACACTCAATTCATACACTTGTAATGCTACACTTTTAAGCTACTGATATCTTGTCATCATATTACACTATTACACTACTACTATGTTGCATTACATTGCATTTTAATGGCACTTTTTTTTTACATGGACCAGAATCAAACTCGCGACTACGTTATATAATCACTTGACAGCAAAACCAGTAGACTATTAGGCGGATAGTATAGAGGAAACTCAAATCCATATGTTCTGATTCTTATCCATTGTAATCAAAATTCTAATCAACCTGGGTCAACAGTCAACGAGTATGAACAATTGTTGCAGCACAAGACGATATGAGATAGCATATGTAGCATACTTCCTACTAACGTAGTATAAATGTCAGTGGACCAATCAACACAATTAACCCCGTTTGTGACCAGACCGACGCTGCACTGATCCATCCTCCACTACTTTTTCCTTTCCCTTTTTTGAGCGGCCCTTTTTAGTTGGTTCGGAGCTTCCAGCAACAGTGAAGTCAGCAACCTCAACATCGTCAGTATGAGTGGAAGGCATCAGAGGAGCATTGAAAGCGGGAGGTTGTGATGCGGCAGGTGGCTGTGAATCGACAGATGGTTGAGGGATTCTGACATGAGGCTGCGAGATGGGACGCCTCGAGATGGGAGGCATTGACACGACAGAAGGCTGCGAAATGGATGTTAGAGGAGAAAGAGGCCTGGCATTCAACTCCGGCACAGGTTGATCCTGCAGTGGGCCATCTTCACTCTCATGATCCGAGACATCCAGCTGAGCAAGTGCGATGTCAATCTCATCAATAAGAGCCGTTGCGGGGCCAGCAGAAACATTTCCTCCATTTGGTGCACCGAAAATGAATGCATCCATTTGCTTGATGACACGCTGGAGTCGAGGGCTAGTCCACCGCGAGATCAAGAGTTTCTTGTACTGTTTGAACCACTTTGCGTACGGTATCTTGGATACGGTTCCTGTCCCTTCCTTCGAGAAATCCTTGTCTGGCGAGAGAAAGAATAGAAGCTAAATAGTGAAGTGAATTGCTATACGTGCGTCAAAACGACCCAGACAATAGCTTACCATGATGATTGCCCACGCAAATGCACCCGGGGTGAGAGACGTGACTGTCCAGAGTTTGCCATTGGTCTTCGGACCACCATGGCCAGAACGCCCGTCAAGGGACTTTGGCCCAAAGAGGGCGACTTTCAGGATCTGGAGTATATTGTAAATATTCTACGAGACTGAAAACGGGAGGGGTACAAGTCTGTTTACCTTCGCAAGCACTTGCCAATTGCCAAACAGATTTGATGCTTCCGTGATCTTGTCTTTGTACAGTGCAGGAAAGAGCAGCTTGTATTCACGCGGATTTGCTGCGCTAACACCCAATAACGCACGGATTTCAGGTATAGACTCTCTGTCGAACGAAGCTGACTGGAAATGGCCAGAAGGAAGGTCGAGAATGCCACCCATGACATTTCGCAAGTTGTGGATGAGCGAACTACGTGTGGTATTTGCCGCCTTCTCAAAACTGAAACATAGTCAGTCACTGTATATAAAATGGACGATTACATACTGTTGAGTGGAAGTGAGGGGTCTTCAAGAGCGGGATCAATTCTGGATTAGCGACAAAGGCGTGAAGCTCTGATATCAATGCAGCCTTGTCGGATGCTTTCGTCTTGTATCGTTCCTCTGTATCAAATGGTGGAGCCGGAGACGGGCAAGGTTGTTGGAAGATCGATGCAGGTGGAACGAAAAGCTCCACCATCACACCATACTTGCGTCCAAGTAACATGATCTGACCATTGTGCTTGCTGAGCTCCTCGGAGACCACTGCTCCTTTTCGCACGCGCTTTCGTTGGTTGGCTCGTAAAGTCGCATTCTCCTCTTTCGTGAGTCGCAGCTTCTCTTGCAGCTTCTGAACCTTGAGCTGCAAGTTCTGGTTCGCCTGGATCAATTTCCAATTAGCTCTGTGTGGTTCGAGTTCGAAATAACGACCACTGACCTTCTGGTAGTCAGCAATTGTAGTGCCATGACTTAGTATATCAAGGTTACAGCTGATATTGATGGACTCGGCATCCGAAGAGTAACCTGCAGAGCCTACATCAGAGACCAGAGTTTCAGACATAGCGGTAGACGTGGTGGGGAGAACGGGGGGGCTGACTTGACACTGGGAGACCTAGGTCAATGCGTCTTAAATTTATATCGCATGAATTAGTTTGGAACTTTAAGACTTACACATAATACAACTCGCGACATGCACAGCATGTTTCTCGTACCGTAGCGAACTGCGGAGCTGAGTGTCATTAGACTGTCATTGGTAACACACGAGGCCACAATACATACCACATTTGGATCAGGATAGCGCCTTGACATCAAAGTGCACGTTGATGAAGACGTGAATGCGGGATTTACGCAGAGATCGACTCTAGCAACACAGCAAATAAACTCCTGGACCGAACAGCAATGTTTAATTGCACCGCGAGGCTGGGGCGTGTGACGATTGACTGGGTGTCGCCGACAAAACGAGATGGACAACATCAACAGATAGCTTGCATGGAGGTGGGCATAGGCCAATTGGACATAATGAGCGACAACGAGGCAATTCTTGGTGCACAATAAACAGATAATGCGGGGTCATTATGATAATAGGATAATAGGATGTAACGCGGATGCGTCGGATGTAGGGTGTCCGTGGATATGCAATGGAATAATCTTCTAGATTGTTGCAAGGAAGAGAAAGTATGGGAGGAATGATCACGGCCTGGAGTTTATGATTCGTCCTGGATTTCGCCGTTCTCAGTCATGGCATCCAGGGGCTGACTTTCTGCCCGACATAAAGCCTTCAGCTTTGGGAGATCATCTCTCAAATACACTTGCATACTTTCCTCCCATCGCTCGAGCGCCCACTCGCGCACCCAGATGTTTACCTGTGGGTGATGTAAGTTGAATACCAGAGATGACATCGCATACGCTTACCTTCAAAAAGCGTTTTCCGACGTACTGTCCATGAAACGACTCGTGTTGTATGGGGTTTAGTATGTAGTTCAACATCAAGTTTGCAGTGGGGAGTAGAGAGCTTTCAGCGTAGGAGGAATAGTGTGCCAAGTTCGCAGACTTTGTAAGAAGAATCAGATAATGTTCGATCTACGAAGGTATGTACCCACCCATTTGTAATTACCGAGAATCAGTTGAGCTAGCCAGATCAAAGCGGCCGCCATCAAGGACGGAGGAGTGGCCAATAACCGCCATTCAAGGGTCCCAACTTCCAGGAGGTACTTGCCGATGGTTCGCGCTTTGACATCATAGTCATCGGCCTTGCTGATATGACGAAGAAAGTGGATCAGATTCGGATATGACATATTCCACTCGATTGACTTCAACACGTAGCGCTCCGCAAGTAAGATTTCGGATTTGGTGTACGAGGAGTCGGTACAGTGAAGGAAGTGGGAAACCGAAGGTGCGACTATTTCCTCTACCTTGGTAGCGACGAACAGACACGTAATGCCAACTAGCTGGAGTTTGGCGAGCGACACTACACGTGCCGACAGGAAGCAGTCAACATCAGCAAACCTACATTTTTTCTGAGTTATCAAAATAAATGACCTGTCTGAGTTGGCTGACATGACTGACAGCATGTTATCAGTGCTATCATCCATAAGTAATTCATCACTATCAGCATTCTCACAGCTATCAGCATATCAGCTTGTCAGTTAACCAGTGATATCAGTCCCATCAGTCCAGTCAGTCAGTCAATTAATCATCTTGTCAGTCTTGTCAGTCTTGTCATCCCATCAGTTAGTCAGTCAACCAGTCAGTCAGTCATGTCAATCTATCAGTCAGTCAGGTTGTCAGTCAATCAGCCAATTCAGTCTATCAGGCCATCAGCTGACCATTGAGTCATTTCTGTCAGTCACATCAGTTGGTCAGTTGATCAGTCTGTCAGGCCTATCAGGTTTGTCAATTTGTCAGCTAGGTAGTTGGTCAGTCAACCAGTTCATTCAATATATTAGCCTATCAGCTTGTTAGTAAATCAGTTCAGTCAGTTCAGTCAATCTATCATTGATTAGTCTATTCAGGCCTGTCAGTCTTGTCATTTATCTAACTCACCCAGAAAAAATGTAGGTTTGCTGATGAATGATATTGACACACACAAAAAATGTTTCAGGGAGGAGACAGAAGCAGGTGTGAACCTGTACGAGCCAGTCAAGGAGAATGCCACGCATCAACCATGCGGGTTCTTTTTGGCTCAACATGTAATCAGGGTTAGGGAGCATAGCGAGCTGTGGAAGAGGATTAGGTGAATTGGCTGTGGACAGTCTATGTGGCTGAGACATACCTCGACACCTCTCATGCAGTCGAGGATCTCATTCGCTAGCCATCAAAGAGCCATCGCCGTTAGGATCAGCTTCTGGCTCACTGTCGATTCCAGCATCAAGTGACTCAGAGGCTGCCGCCTGAGCCACGTGATCCTCTTGCTCTTCGAAAAGCCTTGCCTCGTCGGGCAGGTCGGACGAAGTCCTCCGTTTCTTGAAGACATGACTGTCATCTTGCTTGCGAGTATTGGTTTTGATGTTCAGATGGGACGATGTTCACTTGGAAAGGTCTGCTCGCTGGACCTCTTGATTGATGACATGGGACGGGGCTACAGCAGAAGGGCAGTAGGTGCTCTTCACTCTCGTGAGAGGCACGGAGGGGACAGCATAGATGGTAATGGCATTATTGATGTGGATAGGAGGTGGCTTGGCGTCCTCTTTGATGTGGGTGCACCTTGGACTGGGGGTACGGTAGTATTGGAGGTCCACCGAGCTGCGGTGACGATGGACAAGGGTTGACGATTGCCGTTGGATGGGGGGGGGGGTCTTGACTTGATCACGACGCCATTGAATTCAGCCTTGGCAGAAGGGATGGAGCAAGCGCGGACTTCTTTGGTACCTGGGCGAGGGCGTCACGCTTGCACTTGCCCTGTGTCGTGGCGTCCACGTCATTCCCGTTGGCCTTTGCTCTGGAGGCAGCGGTGGACTGAGAGGTGGCCATGGGTGGACCTTTGGAAGGGGGTTTTGAGCGGGTGATTGGACGAGACAGCATTCTCGTTGTGGGTTGAGGCCGGAGCACGTTACACGGCGTGTCTAGGCGATAGTGAGATGGGTTGTGATCAGGGAGCGATGGGAAGACTTACGGGTATCATCGTGTCGGTGATTAGAAACGTGAGACGAGCTCGATGACGAATCGCCAGTAGCACTAGCTAGGCCCGCAGTGATCCAGAATGCCTCGCACTTGATATGAAGGTGTGACAAAGGCACTGAGTCGAGAGAAAAGGTCGGTAGGCGGTGGAGCAAGTCAGAGAGGTTGAGCAGTATCAAGAGTGATCTGGCTGTACAAAACTACGTGAACGATTCAGACACTGAATGGGTGGATTTTAACGTACAAAGGGAGAAGTAACGATCGGCGCAGCCGCGACTTGATGATGGTGGAGAGCAAGCAGTATGTCAGGTCACACTTTTGTGACCCGTCACATCAAACCCGAATCTCATCATCATTAGTACAGGTCCATGGCGGATTTGGGACACCTCCCTAGTGTCCTTGGTATGCATGTGATGCCATCCAGCTTACTCTACTCAGTTCCAGTGCAACTGCTTTGCACGGTGAGTCCATTTGGTCCGAACTTCGGTCTGACTTATGTTTCTAGATCATATTTCCTTAGACTCATGTCGCCACCCTCACCCTCGTGTCCCCTCAGCACGTTGCATCACGCTCGTGTCGCGTCGCGCCGCGGCCATGCAGTTTGGTGATGTGGTGAGTCCTCCTGGTGTGGCTGACTCCTCTAGGTCGCGTTTTCAGTCGTCCTCAGCAATCTGGTGGGTCGGCATGGTCAGTAGGTGACCTGTGATGACTGTGTGGTGGTTTGGACACCTCAGGTATGTGCACCATTGTGTGGTTATGTTTTCCGTGCTGACTTACTTTGTACTCAGCTAGCACGTCCGTTTCGAGTCGTTTCGACTCGCGGCGTACTGTGCTCGTTGCGGCGGTCATTCCGCAGCATCTCCCATCCATATGGACGCCGTCTCCATCGTTTCCGCGCTTGCAATTGCGCTCGGCATTTCTGCTCGCCTCCTGGACCACTGTCTGGCCTCTTGGCCCTCTATCTCGACGTAGCGCGCTCATTTCGACAACGCGCTCATTCTCATTGCTCCAGGGACCTATCCCATCGTTTTCGCTGCCCTCGACAACGTTTCCACTGCCTGGATCGACTTCGACGACTCTCGACTCCCTCAGCTTGTCCCTATGGCCTCCAGGTGGTCCATCTCGACATAGCACGTTCCCATCGACGCCGCGCTCGTTCCCATCGCTCTCAGGGCGTTTCTGGATGCGATGAGAAGTGCCTTGCACGACCACTTCGTGTCCCGGCTCGATTAGCTCGACCGGACCACTCTTGGGTGAGTTTTCTTCTACCATTCATTTTGAGCGTTCGCACTCGAATACTCTGACATATTGGGCAGCTTCTTCAGCTCGTTCATGGTGTCCTTAACATGCCCGGACACTCCTGACGTGACCGCTTCGACTCCTGTGAGTTCCGTCTCAAAGCTCGGGTTCATTTCTCCCTCCTCACATGCCAACAGTCACACCAAGCTGCAACTTACCAAACCCGTGTGCGGGTATGGGTACGGCACGGCACTACCCGTACCCATACCCATACCCGAGACCCGCACGGGTTACCCATGCCCGTGCTATTCCCTAGGACAGGGGGAGTAACCAAACCTGTACCTGTTGACACGGGTACCAACCCATTATGAATACAGGTACGAGTCAGCACAAGGACACCTGTGGGTTTACCCGAACAGACTCAGATATGTATCCACTGATAAAATTCACTCGGATAGTACTAGGTAATTTGAAGAGTAGGTAGGAAATAAATAGGTAGGGTCTAAAAACCAGCACTTCTGCGAAGTGCATCAATACGCATGTACATGTCAGAATCAATACCATCCACCACGAGATAATCTCCAACATGGTCAAAATCTGGTACTAGTAATGCACCTCGAATCACAGAGTGTAAAGAAATGATCTCAGCAGATGCTCGTGGTTTTGCACGTACTCGCCAAAGCCTAAGATCTTTGTCTTTGCGAGTACGGAAACCAATGCCAGCATCATATGGCTGAATAAGTCCTAGTGGGTAAGTGTTTCCTTCAATGTTACAAGTAAACATAAACACAAGACGAGCAAAGATGAAACCATCTTGAATGTGAACAATAACACAGTCATATCGTGGATGATTATAAAACAGTGGGCTGCAACGAAGATAATCAGTATGCTGCTTCCAATCCACAAGTGATTCATAGTGTACACGCAAAAAACGAGACTCTATGATCTAACATATTAATAAAAGTTAGTCATTTTACCTTGATTATACATTAATGGAAAAGATCTTACCTCATCTGTGGATTTGAGATGAATACGTTTTCCTCCTGGAAGAGGAATATTGAAAGCAGGCAGAAAGACATTGAGGAAGTTGTTGAGTTTAACCCTGAAGCCCTGAAATGCACTATCTTCCTTGTGTGATTCCTCCAAGCTGTGGAAGGATTGTGCATGTTGAATAGAGCCTAATTGGATATTTTGAATGTCAGGTAGCAGTCCAGCATCAGCTTCATCATCCTGTCCCTGTTGATCCAACTCATCAATATCTGTTCTGATTCCATTGGCAATCAATGTCCAATGATCAAGACGAAGAAGCTAAAAGAATTGTACTTCAAGTCATTTCATAGAGAATTATTAGAATACATACCTGCTCTGCTGTGTTTTTGAAGTTGGTTTGACGATAGTGTTGCTTTAAAGGCCGGTGCATGCTTTCATTTGGCTTGGTATTGAAGTTCCTGGTTGCACCTTTGAGAATGATGTCATCAAAGACATGGCTATTGAGATGCATTTTGGGGAAGTTCCAATTTTTCCCAAGGGAGATCTGTTTTGCATTTGCTTCTATATCTGCATCTGCATCTGCATCTGCATCTGCACCTGCATCCATATCCACATTTGCATTATCAGACTCTGCATCAGAATCACCCAAAGTCATTTGAGTCATTGCAATATATTCCTATAAAACAACAATTATTCATTAGCGATGATTAAATGATGATTTTGCCAAATTTACCCTCATCAGCTCTGAAAAAGTTTTAAGAGCTGAATGGCCAGCTGCCAGTGTATCTTCTGTATGGACTTCAAAGGCAGCTAACATATCCAGATCACGAAATGCACAAATGCACTTCAACAGCTGATAAACAACTGGGTGATCTTGTTCATTTACAAGGGAATGAACTGCAAACAGAAAAAGCTAAAGAGTCTTTAACACAACATCAAATGTACTACAAGTATTACAAATCATACCTTTGATATCTCTTCATGCTTACTTCCATCTGCAAATGTGATACTAACCACCTTTGAGAAGTGGGTTAGATTTCTCCATCTTGGCATGGCATTGAAGCTATGAGTGAAATAGTATAAAGTTCAAGAATAAAGAAGAGATATATTGAATCTTACTTGTTATCAATCTTGGCCAAGAATGTACGTCCAAGTTCCTTTCCCAGTACATGGAATTGAGCCCAAAGATGATCTTTCCATAGCCCACCATGGGCATGGAGGCGATCAAATGAAAGAGCCCTGTGTACACACCCATAGGGGATATTCCAAAAGACATTCTATGAAATATAGTACTTATTCAAGAAAGTTAAAGATAGAATCTTTAATCACTTACATCTACATCCCTGAGTGAATAGGCCTTTAGCTGAACCTCTTTTGCCTCAGCTGTTCTAGCCTTTCTTGCATCAAAAACAATCTTCTTTGATTCCTCACTCTCTCTTAGTTTATAAGTCCCAAGGTTTGAAAGCTGGTCCTTGGGTACAAGACAAATGGGGCAAGGGTACTTAGACCTCAAGCCCCTTATCAATGCCATTACACATCTGCAAAACAGTTTACTATATGGCCATTCAAACAAAGTAATAGATACACTTACTGCTCCTCATAATCAGCAGAAAGTATGAGAATGATTGGATATAGGAGCATAAGAACATCATGAATGTCCTTGAAAGCATAACCTGTCTTGGAATAAACAAGAACTGATTCAAGGAGCTTGTAGAAAGATTGATGCCAAACAGCATTTTTGAAGTTGGCAAATCCAGGTTTATTCTTCTCTTCCTCACTTCCCTCAACCTTAGAAATTATTAACATTTATCAAAGAATCAAAAAAAAAGTGCTTGAAACCAACTATTGGAATCCACCCTACCACATATCCCCCACCAAGTCTAATGTTGCTATTGCGTATTTCAGTTGGTAGATTGGCTAGCCTTGCAACAATTGGATAGCCCTTTGCAGTTCCAAATGTTGACAACTTGGTTTTGTCAGAGTAAAGAAGAAAAGCAAGAGGCTTTCCTCCTTCAGGTATTTCAGACTGTAGTTATTTCTTAACAGAATCAATGGTCAAGAGTAAAATAGAAACATACCTAAGCCTTCCAAAAAGCTTCAGCTGTCCATGGCTCATCATAAAAGCGAACAAATTTTTCACCATCATACTTGAAGAGCCACTCCGCATCGAAGACAGCATGAGGGCCAACATGTGGATCCCTCAGCAGGTCAAGGGCCCAATCCATCAAAGGACGTACATGGACATCAAACTTGTGTTCAGTCCTTTGATACGGGACTGTGATTTCGTGACACTCGAACTATAACATGGTGGGTATTTCCATACATAATACATGAAGATCAACATACTTGCGTATAGCGGTGGGAGGCACTCTCCCAGATCTCATGGATCTCCTTGTTGCCAATGAGCGTGAAGGCTTCCTGCCCACCCATGGCACGGCGGATAAGATTTACCAGCTGATCAGTCTCGTCCTTACTCAAGGCCGCATGGAGAGCAAGTTCCGCAACCTCAAAGTCCAAGCGAGAGCGGAACGGTGACCATGGCATGGTATTACATTGCGGCGGGGGCTTCGAGGACTTCGCTTGCCTAAAATCTTCGAAAGGGTAGACATGCTCACGCCGGCGGCTGCGCGGGTGATACTCAACCTTGATATCATCATGTTTGTATTGTTCAGCTGCGGCGGGAGCAGATCCAGCTACAAAACATGTCAGCGGAAAACTCAAATCATAATTATTCTTACCCATACTACTGTCAGCAGACTCTATTGCAACATTGGTACCCAGACCGTCGTCGAAATCGAAGCGGCCATCATTGCCGGCATCATAGTGGAAGGCTGCAACTCGTAAGATTAGAATGGAAAGGTCAGTTACTATACGGTGATCTGAATGACTCACCTCGCTGTGCGGGCTGCGCAGATCCACCTGCATTGTCCCTTGCGCGCTTGGCTTGCTCCTCTGTTGGCGATTCCGAGTCATAGATTACCATACTGACCATTTTCTTCATCACGGTTCCTCAACGTACCTTCTTTCCGTGCTCGCCTGAGTTCTTTCGCAAGTTGTTCATTCGCTTGATGGTCCTGTGCAGCTTTCTCGCATGCGCGTTGATGAGTCGTCAGTCCTCGAGGGCTGAACTCCCGGTTACAAGATGGACAAGGGACTTTGGCCGTCGATTTAGGCATGAGATGAGATAAATATGAGACAGAGGACTATGTACAGGGTGACACTGCCGCCACGAGCGGGACGGCACAGCAGTGGTATGGAATGTGATCGTTCCAGAGGGAGTATGATTGTAATCGCATCGCAGCCGCTTGCAATCAACAAAGCAGCCACCGGGGCGTGAGAATAATCACATGACAATATGTTCTAATCTTGACTCAATGCGCATCGTAACGACCGCCCATTACAATAAGTTTCGCAAATCTCCGACAGATTCTACGATGGCTTTTTCTTTACACCTGGAATGATGATTTGACCTGGACACCGTGAGCCCGCTCCGTTCCTTCTCTATGGAAGCTGCGCTCATCATCGAGATACATGCTGAGCACAAAACAGGGACCTTTTGGCAATTCAAGTCCCCGAAGGCAGTTCAGCTTGTCACGTGAAGATTATGTAGCCGAAGTAATTTGATGCGCGGATTCGGGAAGCAAAAGAAAAATATAACAACTACAGGGCCGTCCTTTGTACGGCGTCAGTCTGTGACTGACATTGTACAGCCATACTTATTGGTGTCACAGAGGATGTTCAGGCTGGCCCGTGTTTGCGATTCGCCAAGTTCGCTTAAAAAATACAACAACTACAGGGTCGTCCTTGGTGCCAGTCACAGACTGACATTGTACAGCCATACTTATTGGTGTCACAGGGATGTTCAGCCTGGTCCGTGTTCGCTAAGTTCGATTATCACGATTTCCACCTTGATCCGTTCAAACACACTGACCGACCTCCATGCTAGATGTATTTGCAACCATGTAGACAATCTATTAACGAGAATTATGCATAGAATTGCACAACATGATACAAGACTGCCGAACCAACGTGGTGAAGTCGTTGTAATTTTGATTTGCACAGGAGACTTAGCCGTGGCATGATTCAATGTCACTTGTATAGCTGTCTGCACCGCACAACTTATCAGCTGATTTAGGATTTGCCGAATGATTGTCGTTTGGCGGTTTCAGAGCGAGACGATGTCACTGTCTGCCATACACCAGGAGGTATAAATACGCACTCTGCTTCTGACAGTGATAAGCATCATCCCAACATCCCAAACTTCTCACTTCGCATCATGATCTGTGCCAGCCGTGTCATTAGCTTCATTGGTCTGCTTGCACTTGCGGCCTCCCTACCCCTTTCCGAGCGTGGAGAGCAAACAGTGTGGACCCCACCTATAACTTACCCCAACCAATACACTGTATGGTGTGGGGGAGATTCCCACCAAATCTACTGGTATGTCATACATTATCATCCTTCGTACTCACTTATATCATACTCTTTGCAGGAATACTAGCAACCCCCCTTCCCTGGTCACCAATCCTACAGGCAAAATATATCTCGTTACAAGCAACGGTCTTGATTATAGTAGGTCTCCGACCCGAATCGCCTAGCATCACCACTTACCAGGCTTCCAGATCATCCGTTGGTCGAAAATTTCCCACTCGCCGCAGGGCAAGTTACGATTACAGTCCCAAACGTAACTCCTGGTTGGTACGCAGTTGATCGTGAGTTACCATACCAGCCAGCAATACTATCAGACCTGACTTGCTCCTGAAAGTGTATGGTGATTCTGGCGACTGGAGCCAGTGGTTCCAAATCGCTGCCTCAGGCTCATGTAAATGAAATATATACTTGACACACGATCACGGTCATGACATCCTCGACACGTAGATTTCGATTTTCAGTGTTTGCGACTGAATGACATTGTTCTGATATTAAAGAGCTTCCCCCTTGGACCGCTTACATGCCATCACGACTCACCTCATTTATTTATTTATTCATCTATCTTCCCATATATAATGATGATACAGAATGAAGGTCTATACATGCGCACTACCGGTGAAGGATGTGAATAAGCGAACGCCCAGTAACCGCCGCGCGGTTACGTCCGGTGAGGTGGAGCGGTATATGCATTTCGGACGTAGCCCCTGCCCGGCACGTCTGTACCACCGTCGTACGGGGCATCCGCACTAACGCTGAGTCCCTCGAATTCTTGCAGCACGGTCGTCGTGTTCCAGATTGCACTCGAGACATTGATGTCCGTCCATCCTTGCTATCCACGTGGACCTGGAAAAAAAGGCAGGTAGCGCTCGGATACTTGCCCACGGCGTTGATGTGGTGGAGCGGCCCTGTCCATCTGTACTTGGCCTCGCGACAAACATGATCAGCCCAGATGGCGACGGCACTCTCTGGGATGTCGAAAGGTTTGGGCATCACGCTTGTGTACTAGAGGTGGATTTGTGCGATGATGATTGCGACGACTTCGTGGCCTGTTGTACAAGATCGGGTGAGTCGAGGGTACGTTTGGGACGCGACGACGCATACCGACGGTTGGCCAGGCATAGGTGTGTGGTACCAGGGTGGCAGCGAGCACGAACGGCGAGTCGGCGACAGCCAGAGAGACACGTGCATGGTGTGTACATATCTGAGAGGTATAAAGTCCTTTGCGAACGACTTGTCTGGTCTTATACCAAGAACAAAAGGCCAGCGTTGGATTCCAAGGACTCGCTAAATAGATCCACTTGACAATCGCAAAATACAAAGCAGGCAGCCCGCTGAGGGATATGCACATCGAGGGCCTTTGATTATTGAATGAGGCTCGGTACTGGTTACAAGCCTTGAAAAACCACGGACTAAGAATGTCAGGATGCAAAACTAGATTGAACATACGAGATCATGTCATCAGATCATGTACAATAAAGGTCTACGCCCCCATGCTTTCGCCACTACAGTTGACCACCCCCATACTCGAAGTTAAACCCTTCAAATTGTACATAGAGCGGTAGACCGAAAAGCTCAGGGTGATGAAAAACCATAAGATCTTTATAACTAGCGCTGGATCCCGGCTGTGGGAAGACGCATCAGAGACCGCGATCAAGCGCTACCGGGTGACCTTCTCCATTGGCTCACCTGGCGTCCTTCTACCTTCCGCGCGTCACGGGTGAAATCAACTATGCTGACGGATGTATGATGACCCAATCGAGAAACGAAAAATGCGGTGCCCGCAAGGGTGTCCAAAGCAACAAGGTCGCTCGCAGGGAACGTCTGATCGAGGATAGAATGCTTGAATAAGAAGGAAGCTGGTCCTTGAAAGTCAAGAGCGAATACCAGCAGTCACGTGTCCGTACCCAGCGCTACACCGCAGGCACGATTCCCGCCAGACCCAATGCAGAAAGACGTCACGAGGTTCCTGGAGAGTCCGAAGCTCATGGACGAAATACTTCCATGGGGTTCTAGGCAAACGCTCATCACGTCCAGTCTATTACCGTCCGGGTAAAGGGCTAATCCACATACGACGAACGACGTCTCCCCACTCTCCATGGATAAATCGTGGATCACGGTGTGTCGACGCATCTTGGGAACATAAATGGCTCCACTCCGATGCGAAAGATAGAGGATGTCGCTCTCGGGTGTCTCGTGGGCGCTCGGTAAAGGGAAGCACTTCAACTCCAACTTGACAGGGTATTGGTATCCTGACTCCGTCATCTTGACCAAGTGCGTTTTAGTGGCGAAGAAAAACGTAACGGTGTGCATTGGATCAAACGCCTAGTGTGCATAGTCAGCCAGGTCAAAGATGACCGGCAGTGAGTACTTACTGGGTCGTCAGTTGAAGCTGGAATGCGATAACGACGTAAGGTGTCAATGTCCATCAGGACCAGGCGTCCAGACGATTCCCAATCCGATGAGCAATCGCCGACGCTCACCACAAGAAGGCGATGGTGTAACCGGACATCTACCAAATCCGTCCAGCCTTCGACCGTGAACGGTACAGAGGTAAACACGGTCTGAATTCCAGAAGGCTGCCCTTGATCCATAAGGGCCTGGATAGCAACCAAACCCGGTCCGGTTTCTTGGAAAATCCTAGTCTCCACGTGACCTCAGGATTGGGGCGGAGCTTCAACATTGAGCACTGCTCGAGTGAGTATGCCGAGATGCCGAGAGCAGGTATACTACGTGAAACAGCGCACTGCCTTGTGCCACATATCCTGCGAAATCTTCCCTCTGTCATCCCCCATGTCTCCCAGACGGACCAGTCGAACATCCCCCCACCAATCTGGCTCAAAAGGTGGTAAAGGGAAAGAGAGAGCCTCTGACTGAGAGGATACTTCCCACTCTGGCAGCAACAGAAGTCAGTCGGCTGCAAAATCAGGACACGCTCACTGGACGATCGAGGATGAAGATTTTCTTATCGAGAGCATAGCGACGAACAAGGCGATGGCTATGATGGGGGATGGCCAAATGTTTAGGCCAGCGTTCTGGACCGAGGTAGCTAGCAAGTTCCCTCAGCCTGTTCGTGGAAAGGCCAAGACGGCTGATAGCTGCAAGGAAAAATGGAAAAGAGTACGTGGCCATTTTGTTACCCTCTTCTCGTTTCTGATCGGCTGTAGATGAAGAATACATTCGACATTGTTCACTCGATCGCATCATCATCGGGACTTGCATACACCCTAGAAAAAGGCGCAGACCTCCGACCAGACAATCAGTTTGTCTGGGACGAAATCGTGAAAGTAAGTCCTTCATTTCGCAACATTTGTCTATTTTTTATGGTGGGCACAGAATACCAAAGGCGTATCCAAATTCAAGCACAAAGGGTGGATACACTACGAGAAGATGCTGACTGTGGTGAAGTCGAAGAGTAGGGGGAACCACAAGAATGCCCCGCTTCACACTGTTGAATCAGCGGCTTCGCGTCCGGGCCCCTCATCCATCATCACATCCTCTACCAATCCGACTACTCCCTCGTTACCAATGCCACCGGGTTACTTGCCGCCATCGTTCGGCCCTCCAGAACCCGCTCCTCACGTGCCAATGTCTAATTTACCACCGTCGTTCACTCCTCAGCCTCAAACATCTCTCACGTATCCACAGCCATCCCCTTCCAGTATCCCGCCTGGTTTGATCCCGCCATCTGTTCCTTCATCATACGTCGGCTCGTCTGCAAGCTCTGTCAAACCATCCTCAAGCATCTCGGCTCGCATGGGAAAGCGTAAGGCTGATGATGATGACGTATCCATGGTGTCGGCCCCAGGTGCATCAGGATCGGTGGTGAGCGCAGTGTCTGGCGCATCCAGCAGCCGCAAACGACGAGCAACACAAAAAGAAGAAATCACCGAACTTCGAGATGATATCAGCACGCTTCAAAGTACCTTCCAATCCAACATGGAGCTCATGCGCACCATGTCGTCCAGACCAGCAGTGCCCGTGCGTGTACCATTGGAGACCATATCTCCACAAACCGCATTGGACACCGCTGAGCAGAGGAAGAAAGCCAGGAGGCTACTGTTGCAACTCGACAAGGATCTCCTTGCGCCCGAAGAACTTGTCACAATGTTTGACATTTTCGGGTCGAATGATGATTCCATTGACGCATACATTGTCCTCGCATCAACTGAGGACATGAAGGAGGTGCGATTCAGCTGGCTGAAGAAACGGGTTCATCAGCAAACCTACATTTTTTCTGGGTGAGTTAGATAAATGACAAGACTGACAGGCCTGAATAGACTAATCAATGATAGATTGACTGACCTGACTGAACTGATTTACTGACAAGCTGATAAGCTAATTTATTGAGTGGACTGGTTAACTAACTAACTATCTAGCTGACAAATTGACACACCTGACACACCTGACTGACTGACCAACTGATCAACTGATGCGACTGACAGAAATGACTCACTAGTCAGCTGATGGCCTGATAGACTGAATTGGCTGATTGACTGACAACCTGACTGACTGATAGATTGACATGACTGACTGACTGGTTGACCGACCAACTGATGTGATGACAAGACTGACAAGACTGACAAGATGATCAATTGACTAACTGACTGGACTGATTGGACTGATATCACTGGTTAACTGACAAGCTGATATGCTAATAGCTCTGAGAATGCTGATAGTGATGAATTACTTATGAATGATAGCACTGATAGCATGCTGTCAGTCATGTCAGCCAACTCAGACAGGTCATTTATTTTGATAACTCAGAAAAAATGTAGGTTTGCTGATGTTGCAGAGGCCAGAGAGAAAAAGTAGTTACACCGCTGTATAGTGTACTCTTTGTACTGTCTTTTGATTTTCTTTCCCCCCGACACGAACGCAGGTTGAATACATTCGATGTATTTCAAAAAACAAAGCGTGTACTACTGTTACGGTCTACGAAGGGGGTACACTTTTTCCTTGTTCTTTTGCTTGTCCTCGTCTTCCGTTTCTCTACAGACTCGTCCTCTCGCCGTACGCGGCTGTATTCGTAGTGGAGTCGTCCTCCACATGTACCAGATACGCTCTCTCGATCTCTTTCTCTTCTGGCTCACACGGCGCCCCGCCCATACCACATTAGGACTCCCGTTCCGTCTCCGCCACTGTCACCTTATTCAGACTTCGTAAGGCAGTGGCATCGCCTTCTCTTTTTATATCCAACGATCTGCTATCTCGTGCTGCGCACTCATAGCCTCTTACTGCGGATAGCTGCGCATTCAACTGCGCTTTACTGCGGATGCTGCTCATCCCATTTATATCCTTCATCTAGATTAGGGGCCTACCGTATATATAGTCGTCGTCTCTCCCTGTATTTTCCCTAAGCTAGTTCTACGCAATATCAGCGTTGATCTTGCCTCACCACCTCCGAGTTCTAGTGAGTCCTTAGGATACCTAGAATAGGAGAGACCCGCTTAGGCTTCGTATCGTCTCGAAGCTCGGCACTCGTCCTTGAGTTGAACTCCTCGCTACCTCGCTTATTCTTCGACCCGTATCGCAGCACGCTACGACAAGTCTACGCTGTGCGTTACAA
>JBBPSJ010000217.1:0-40918 GCA_038093535.1 Boletus reticulatus
GAAAGGGAGTGCCACATATACCGGCTCCCTCTCCTCGATCGCACAGAGACCCGTACGCGATGGACGTAGATGCCGTACGCCTATCGCCGACTCAGCGCGCTGAGTACATGCGGAAGAATCAATGTTTCATTTGTCACCAGGTTGGCTGTAGGTCTTCCAACCACAAGGGATCCGGAACCGACCGGACCATACGTCCCCGCCCGACCACATCCTCCGGACGCTCCGCACGTCCTACATACAAAGTCCCGCAACGACGGGCACGGACCACCACCACAATGGAGGAGGATGATGAACTCTCGGCTTACCTCGAGGAAATGGGGAGCATCGAGAAAGGCGCCGCAATAAAGATCCTCAAAACTGCTTTCGGGGAGGGCAGCTCGTCCGCGGACGAGGAGGCTGGCTACCAGGCCATGGCTGAGGTAAGAACGGCCACTTACCAAGAGTGCCAAAAGGAAGCGATCAGGGCAGCACCACGAGCCAGGGCTGTACGATCTGGACCATGGAACAATAGGTTCTCCGCTATCGCGCCGGCGGAGCTCTAGGACGCCACCTCAGAGAAAGCCCAGGATCATTATCCTGGCACGTACCCATATGATGATGTCCAATCATTGGTGGACGCGGACGCAGCTACTCCCGAGGGTCAAGGGACGGGGCTTGGACCGCAACCTTCTTCACAAGAAACTGCCATCAGAAACACAGTCAAACACGGAATCAGAGTGGCACGGGCAGGAGTGAGTGAAGAGGCAGGGGCACTTGCGATATCCGGAACCGACCGGAACAAGTCGCTCGGACGTGGATCCGACCACGCCAAACCACATACGGCAAACAACGGTTTCTGTGGACACCGCATACAGACTACGTCTGGTTTCTGCGAAGGAGCATGTGAGATACCTGGACCCGACCAGGACACGTGGCTCGGAACACCTGGAACCGACCAGGGTTTTTGAAGGGCAGGGATGGGTCAACGTCATCTCTAGCCAATAACAATTTTTCTCATAGATTATCTCCAGTATTTGTATCGGGTGGTACTTCGCAATCCATATCTATTCCTGTCACCCTCTACCCACCCGATCGTACTGCGTTCAAAAGCGTTGACACAAAAGCCCTTATCGACTCCGGGGCAACTGGTTGCTTTATCGACTATGCAACGGTAGTGGCGTGCGACATTCCCACTACACGACTCAAGACTCCCCTGCGGGCGAGCAATGTTGATGGAACTCCCAACAAAAACGGCCTGATCAGAAAACAGGCAAGAGTAGTGATGAAACTCGGGGAAACAATAGAGACCCGTGATTTCCTTGTTATTGACTGTGGCAAGGATGACATCATACTAGGACTCCCTTGGCTCCGGGACGTAAACCCGACCATAAACTGGGAGAGAGGAACGGTTTGGATAAAAGAGGCGGAACCGACCGTCACCAGCCGTGAAGACGATGTGGCTGCGGCCCATACTATCAACGTCTTCAATAGGAAATGCCAGGTCACCAAATTACGCAAACGCAACGCTCTGTGGTGGAAGCAACGCGTCGACCCGCCGAAATGTGACCTGATGGTACCTGACGTGGACCCGACCACGCAGCGGGAGGATATGCCGGAGCTCATACACTGTGAGGAGGATGAAGAAAACGAGCTGGACGGGCACTCCATTAAGAAAACAACGATATCAACATCTCTAGCCCAAGGGGCAGAGAAGATCAAGAAGGAACTCCCGCGGGACTTCCGAGACTTTGAAGACGTCTTCCAGAAGAAGGACGACGGTCCCCTTCCGCCTTACCGGTCGTTCGATCACGGCATAGATCTAGACGACTCATTTACACCGAAGGTTGCCAAGGCCTACCCGCTTAACCCTAAGGAGCGAGAGGCATGTAAAGATTTCATTGACGAACACTTGAGGGCTGGACGTATTCGCCCATCGAATTCCCCCATGGCTTCCCCGTTCTTCTTCGTTTCGAAGAAGGATGGTAATCTTCGCCCCTGCCAAGATTACCGGTATCTCAACGAGCATACCATCAAGAACGCTTACCCTCTCCCGCTCATCGGAGACTTGATGGACCAGCTCAAGGGATCTCGTTATTTCACGAAGATGGACATTCGCTGGGGCTACAATAACGTCCGGATCAAGACTAAAGACGCCTGGAAGGCGGCGTTCATTACGCCCTTCGGCCTCTTCGAGCCTCTCGTCATGTTTTTCGGCCTGTGCAACAGTCCTGCGACTTTTCAGTCGTTCATGGACTTTATATTCAAGGATATGGTGGCGGAAGGATGGTTAATCATCTACATGGATGATATGTTGATCCACTCTAGGGATCTTATGGAACATCACCAACGAACGAGGCGAGTTCTAGAGCGGTTACGGGACAACCGTCTCGGCCTCAAGTTAGAGAAATGTACGTTCGACGCATCCTCGGTTGAATTCCTAGGGATGGTCGTCCAAGAGGGTATCATCGCGATGGACCCTACCAAGCTATCGGCAATCGCCACCTGGGAACCACCTACTTCGGTTCGCGCAGTCCGCTCATTCATAGGGTTCTGCAACTTTTACCGCAAGTTTATTCCGAACTTCTCGGAAATTGCTAGGCCGATCTTGGATTTGACGAAGAAAGGGCAGCCGTGGTCCTGGACGCACGAGCAACAGAAGGCGTTCGACCTCCTCCGGACGGCCTTCACATCAAAACCCGTACTTGCAATGCCGGATACATCAAATGACTTTTACGTCATGACAGACGCCTCGCTCACAGCGACCGGGGGCGTGCTGATGCAGAAGGATGGTAATGGAGACTTACACCCTTGCTGCTACATATCCCAGACGTTCTCACCGGCGGAACGTAATTATGACATATATGACAGGGAACTACTGGCTGTCATCCGCGCACTCGAGGAGTGGCGGCACTACCTTACCGGCACCGGCCGGCCCGTAACTGTGCTCACAGACCACAAGAATCTGTGCTATTTCAAGGACCCCAGGAAGCTCTCTAGGCGGCAAGCTAGATGGATGCTTACGTTACAGGACTATGACCTCCTGTTCCAACACGTACCGGGCGCCAACATGGGCCCCGCGGACGCTCTCTCGCGCAAGACTGATATGGACACCTCGGGCGATAACGCCGAAGTGGTCTTGTTGCCAGGAGAGCTGTTTTTGAAAAGGATCGACCTCGACCTTCAAGAGGCCATCGTCACATCCACTGCGGTGGATGGCTTTGTCATTGACCAGCTGCGCAAACTTCACGAGGGTACACCGGGCATTCCCCGTTCCTCGATTCACGATTGGCGGTATGACGATGGTTTGCTCTATTTTAAGGATCGGGCTTATGTGCCTGAGGGCCACCGGAACGACCTCCTCCACGTTCTCCATGATTCGCCTGCGGGTGGTCATGGCGGTTACTACCGAACCGTTAATGCGGTACAACGTGACTATTGGTGGCCAGGTCTGACGGCTTACGTCCGACGTTTCATCCAAGGATGTGCCGTCTGCCAGGCTAACAAAGTCAACACCCATCCCACCGTCCCTCCTCTTACCCCTCTTCCGGTCGCCTCCACTCGCCCTTTCGCAACACTTTCGGTCGATCTCATCACGGACTTGCCGCCGTCCAACGGATATGATTCAGTCATGGTCGTGGTCGACCATGGGCTTACAAAGGGGGTGATTTTCACTCCAACTCACAAGAGTGCGGACGCCTGCGGGGTCGCGCAGCTCTTCTTCGAAAAGATTTTCCCACGATTTGGCCTCCACGATAAGATAATCTCTGACCGCGGTCCGCAGTTCGCCTCGGCTTTTGCCCTGGAACTGGCGAGACTCCTGGATTACGATCCCCTTCTTTCTTCCGCATACCATCCGCAAACCGACGGAGAAACGGAACGGGTCAATCAGGAGCTAGAGACGTATCTTCGGATCTTTTGCCAAGGGGACGCCACCCGATGGTCGGATCTTCTACCAATGGCGGAGTACTGTCATAACTCCTCCGTGCATTCGGTAACAGGGAAGACACCATTTTCATTGATGATGGGGTACGAGCCAAGGGCCTACCCAAGTTTAGGAAAAACCACCTTCCTCCCCGCACTAGAAAAACGCCTTGGAGACCTCGATGAGGCTCGCAAGGAAGCCACCGCCGCCCACGAAAAGGCACAACGATACATGAGGGAACGCGTTTCCTCCCGCTTTAAACCATGGAGGGTCGGAGATAAGGTATGGCTCGAGGGCCGTAACCTGAGACTCCGATACCCATCTCGAAAACTCGCACCACGCCGCGAAGGCCCATTTGAAATTACACAGGTAATATCACCTGTTTCGTACAAGCTGCGGCTCCCACGAACGTGGAAAATCCACAACGCCTTCCACGCCTCCCTTCTCACCCCATATAGAGAGACTGCGGAACACGGAGCAAATTTTGTTCCGCTTCCGCCAGATCTCATCGACGGAGAAGAGGAGTTTGAAATTGAACAGATCTTAGCCCATCGGGGCTCCGCACGTCGCCGCCACTACCTCGTCTCGTGGAAAGGATACCCGTCCTCCGAGAATACCTGGGAACCAGAGTCCAATCTTGGACACGCCAACGCCCTACTCAAGGAGTATAAAGGCAGGGACCCCCTGGCCTTTCCTCCATCCTCATAACTCCCACCAGTCGTCATCTTTCGAGTCGAGCCGCCGCTCCTCCCATCTACGTCGTACCAACCCTTCTTGATGTCCCACTCGCTCAATGTCGCAGTACCCCTTCGACTCCACAGACTCCCCATCGTATCGCGCCGCATCCTCTACGCTTCCATACTCGAGAGCCCCGCCGCTGCCATCGCCATACCCTCAGTACCCGCTTTCAGAGACGTTCCGGTACTCAAATCTCTGGTGGTCATCTTTCACACATACGCCACAGCCCGAACCGTCCACGCCCAGCTCTTCCCAGATGGGACCCTGCCTGTCTACACCGCAGCAATGGGACAGGCCATCCACGCCTCCAGAGAGGCAATCCTTGACGCCTGTGCCGACCATGGATTCGACGATGTCATTCGCGGACTCCCCGGTGCTATGTACATGCACATACTGCGCCCAATCGTCCACTCCCTACCTACACACCTCCGACGATACTACTTGGATGACCGCCCGAACCACCCCTGGGACAACGACCCCTGGGCCAGAGAGTACAGACGGGGACACGGATATTCCCCCGTCCCGATCTGGGACGATGACTCCACTATCGCCCCCGCCACTACCCGTTCGCCCTCCTCGTCCTCCCACTCCTCATCCACAATTCCGCTACTCTGCGCGTCCCCTTCTGAGATCTCTCGCTCACCTTCCCGAAGCGGAAGTGTTGGAGTTGCTGGAGGAGTTGACGATTCTTCTGTTCCCGGGGCCGCCCTATCAGACGTCCTCTCCTTCCTCTCCTCCGTCCCACTCCGACCTCGAGGGACTCCTACCCCAGAGCCCTCCAACGTACTCCCCGCTCGAGAACATCCCTCCTCTCCAACTCCCACTCGACGGAATAATCGTGTTCCCAAGCGGAGCTACCGAACAGTTCCGTATGGACTCGCCAGTTCCTCAGCAGGAGCTGTGGGGAAATGTGTTCCAGGAAATCGAGGAAAGTCGCGACAGACAACTCCGTTCCCCTCCTCCTCTATTCCCGATGCTAAGGCCCGCGCGTCGACGCCCGTATCCGCGCCGGGTACTTCAGCCAATCCAATAGATGTAGATCGCTTCCCTTCTCCTCTTCTCCCCGTCACTCCCGCTCGTCCCACTCGCCCCCTCCGCTGTTTCACGTGTAATCAGACTGGTCACGTCCGCGTCGACTGCCCTCATTACGAGTGCCCACTCTGTCGGATGACCGCTCCCGGCCATATCCAGGCCTGGTGTCCCCGACGTATCTGCCTCCTTTGCGGAGAATTTGGTCATTGCGACGAATTCTGTCCCAAACGACGCAATCCCCTCGATGACGTCGACTTGACCGACTACGAGGTCAACGAGGGAGACCAGAGTGGCTAATGGAGTCTCGCAGGTGCTTCGACCGTACGAAGGGGGTAATGTTACGGTCTACGAAGGGGGTACACTTTTTCCTTGTTCTTTTGCTCGTCCTCGTCTTCCGTTCCTCTACAGACTCGTCCTCTCGCCGTACGCGGCTGTATTCGTAGTGGAGTCGTCCTCCACGTATACCAGATACGCTCTCTCGATCTCTTTCTCCTTTGGCTCACACGGCGCCCCGCCCATACCATATTAGGACTTCCGTTCCGTCTCCGTCACTGTCACCTTATTCAGACTTCGTAAGGCAGTGGCATAGCCTTTCCTTTTATATTCGTAGATCGCTATCTCGTGCTGCGCACTCATAGCCTCTTACTGCGGATAGCTGCGCATTCAACTGCGCTTTACTGCGGATGCTGCGCATCCCTTTTATATCCTTCATCTAGATTAGGGGCCTACCGTATATATAGTCGTCGTCTCTCCCTGTATTTTCCCTAAGCTAGTTCTACGCAATATCAGCGTTGATCTTGCCTCACCACCTCCGAGTTCTAGTGAGTCTTCGGATACCTAGAATAGGAGAGACCCGCTTAGGCTTCGCATCGTCTCGAAGCTCGGCACTCGTCCTTGAGTTGAACTCCTCGCTACCTCGCTTATTCTTCGACCCGTATCGCAGCACGCTACGACAAGTCTACGCTGTGCGTTACAGTAGCCAACCTCAACTCCATCCAAACCCTTGTTGCCTTAGCTGCCAAGCATGACCTAGAGTTAGATCAGATGGATGTATCCACAGTATACCTCAATGGAGAACTGCAAGAGGACCTATACATGTCACCTCCGACAGGCGTTCTGATCCAACCTGGACACTGTTGAAAACTTCGACACTCCTTGCATGGGCTCAAACAAGCAGGCCGGACTTGGAACAAGACTCTAGACTGGAAACTTGGAGAACTTGGGTTCTTCCATTTAGATGCAGAAACATGTTTCTACATGTTCTGGAAGGATGGCCAAACCTGCTTCCTGGTTGTCTATGTTGATAACCTACTCCTAGCTGCCACCACTCAAAATTCATGAACTCCATAAAAGCAAAGCTTTCCACCGCATTCAAAATGTGGGACCTTGGGAAAGCCAAATTCATCCTTGGAATTGAACTTAAATGGGACTGGAAACTCAGAACCATATCCTTATCTCAGTCACAGTATTTCCGGACAGTTTTGAAAAAGTGTACCAGCATGTCCACTTGCAAACCGGCATGGACTCCTATGGCACATACCTCCCAGCTCTCTGCAATTGACCCCAATAATGACCAGACCATTCCAGAAATGATCATTAAAGGAAAACAGGTTTCATACCTTACAGTCATAGGGTCATTGATGTATCTCATGCTCAGAACTTGCCTGGATGTGGCTTACACAGTAGGCACACTCAGCCACTTCAGCACCAAACCCAAACAAGTTCATTGGGAGGCAGCAAAATGTGTGCTATGATATGTTCACGCCTCCGAGGACATGGAACTCTGTTTTGATGGAACAGAACTTTCCACAGACATGGACTTCCATGGATGCTCCAATGCTGGATGGTCCCAGGACCCAGATAACTCCCATTCCACTTCCGGTTTTGTTTTCATCAGCAATCATGAAGCCATTTCCTGGTCCAGCAAGCAGCAAAGCATGGTAGCGCTCTCCATAACAGAATCAGAGTATATTGGACTTAGCAATGCCAGGCAACACCTGGCCTGGCTCTGAACCTTCTTTGGTGAAATTGGACATCCTCAGAAAGCCCCCACAGAACTGTTCTGTGACAACCAAGTGGCCATCATCCTCTGCCGTAATCTGCAGTTCTAAGCCCAGACCAAACATATCCAACACAAGTATCATTTTGTCTGGGATGACATAGTGGGAAAAGAAGAAGCAATAGTTCAGTATGTTTTCACCAAGGACATGGTGGCAGACATCCTCACAAACCCCCTTGCCAATGAGCCACATTGGAAGTTTGTTTGAAGTATGGAATTACGGCTACACTTGAGTGGGAGTGACAAATTACAACAGTTCTCAGCATTCTGAGCATTCTGACCTCGGAACCTCTATTTCAGAACCCCTTCCGGAATCTTCCTTCACCTTCTGATCTCAGAAGCACCAGAACCACTTCTGGTACTTTCCCGCACCTTCTGGTCTCAGAAGTACCAGAACTACTTCTGGAATATTCCCATGCTCTTCCAAACTCGGAAACACTGGAACCACTTCTGGAACTGTTCTGGAAGTATTGGAAGTGCCGAAAGTGTAATACTTTATTCTTTTAACCCTTATAACCTTCTTTCAGGATTATCATGGCAATATTGTAGGTAACATAATATGAGTGTGCCTCCATCCATAACATATATATACTTACACCTCACTTACAAGCACTTCAGTTGTTTCCGCCCATCTTAGGCAGCAGCTGAGATAAGCTCCCTTTTGCCTAGTTTTTATTCCTAGCTAATATACTACAGTATTGGGCAATTCCTGCCCTCCCTCAGACTTTGTTAAACTTTAAAAGAGCACCACCTCGATCTCTATTATGTGAGGAGTTGAAGATCTTGGCAGTGAATGAAGGCAATACATGCCACAACTCATGACACTCCTCATACCAGGGAAAAGTGGTGAGGACTTGCTCTATTGTGAATGTGAGGTTACATGGCAGAACAATATGAATGATAATACAATACATACCCAAGAGATGAGCATACGATGAGTGTGAGGAGTTGATCATAACACCTTCACCAATTGACCAGAACTGGGAGGCCTGTGTATGGTATTTGTTTTTCAACCTGTTGGAATTGATCAGTACAACAGTTAGCAAGAAAAGGGAGTGCATATATACGCTGTCAAACAAGAGAGTATAGAATTGGGGAACTTATCAGTTCCAACACTAGTGAGATATAAATCCCTGTAATGTTCATTCCCTGTAAAGAGATGTTCTGCGATCATTATGCAGATGTCCTTCTTGTTATGTCCAGAAGCCTTGCTTCCAGCTGGGGCATTTTCACTGGCAACCTTGTCATTGAAGAGGATAGCATGATCAGCAGGATGTTGTAAAGCCACATGATAAGAGAATCAGTGAGGTGGGGGAACTTTTTCCACTTCACTGAATCAGTGATAGTGGATGTGGTATCTTGTGTATGGCCAGTAGGCTGGGACTTGGCAGATATGGCTGACTGACGAGATGGAAGGCCTTTTGACTGGCCTCTTCCACCCCTAATACTCTGGATAGCTGTGGTCGTGGAGGTATCCCTGCGCTTTCCCTTTGCATTACCTTGGGGGAAATGGTTATCCAACACCATGATACATTTTGGCTGGCACTGCAGTTGAGTGGAGTGTTGAAGGGGTCATCGGGTGGGAGGCATGTCTTTAAGCTCCGACTCAAAATTTCACCAAGCCAAGTTTGGGCCTCATGTGGGACCCAAAACCCTGTGAAGCCAGGAGCACTTTGAAACCTGCTATTGGCTCAATGTCATACCCTGCCAATAATTTTATTTCACATAGATGTTCTCCAGTGTTTGTGTCAGGTAGTACTTCGCAATCCATATCTATTCCTGTCACCCTATACCCACCTGACCACACTGTGTTCAAAAGCATTGACACAAAAGCCCTTATCAACTTCAGGGCAACAGGATGCTTTATTGACTATGCTACAGTAGTGGTGTGCGACATTCCCACTACATGACTCAAGACTCCCCTGTGGGCGAGCAACGTCGACAGAACTCCCAATAAAAACAGCCTGATATGAAAACAGGCATTGGTGCTAATGTAGCTCGGAGAAACCACCAAACTCCAAGACTTCCTTGTTATTGACTGTGGCAAGGATGTCGTTATTTTAGGATTGCCCTGGCTCTGAGACCGAAATCCGGAGATTAACTGGGAATCAAGAACTGTTCAGATAAAACCTATAACTGACCATATATGAATGGGAAGACAAATCAGCTACAGCCTGCACTATTAATATCTTCAACAGGAAATGCCAGATGAATAAACTTCAGCGATGAAGAGCTCTGTGGTGGAAGCACAACATTGACCTGAAGTGTGCAAATACAGTTCATCTGAAGGTACCTGACATGGAGCCGATGACACAGCGGAAGGAAGTACCAGTGCTCATAGATTATGAGGAGGATGAGGAAGACAAGCCCACTGGACCCTCCATTAGAAAAACTACAATATCGACCTCTCTGGCTCAAGAAGCAGAGAAAATAATCAAGAAGGAACTCCTGTGGGGCTTCCAAAACTTCAAGGATGTCTTCCAAAAGAAGGACAACAGTCCCCTTCCACCTTACTGGTCCTTTGATCACGGCATAGATCTAGACGACTCATTTCCACCCAAGGTTACCAAGGCCTACCTGCTCAACTCTAAGGAGCGAGAGGCATGTAAAAAATTTATTGATGAACACTTGAAAGCTGGATGTATTTGCCCATCCATCTCTTCCATGGCTTCCCCATTCTTCTTCGTTTCCAAGAAGAACAGTAATCTCTGCCCCTGCCAAGATTACCACTATCTCAATGAGCATACCATCAAGAATGCTTACCCTCTCCTGCTCATTGGAGACTTGATGGATCAGCTCAAGGGATCTCGCTACTTCACAAAGATGGACATCCATTGGGGCTATAATAATGTCCGGATCAAGCCTAAAGACACCTGGAAGGCAGCATTCATTATCCCCTTCCGCCTCTTTGAGCCTCTCATCATGTTTTTCGGCCTTTGCAACAGTCCAGTGACTTTTCAGTCGTTTATGGACTTTATTTTCAAGGATATGGTTGTGGAAGGATGGTTAATCATCTACATAGATGATATGTTGACCCACCCCAGAGATCTCAAGGAATATCATGACAGAACAAGGCGAGTTCTGGAATGGTTGAGAGAAAACTGTCTCAGCCTCAAGTTGGAAAAATGTATGTTTGATGCATCCTTGGTTGAATTCCTAGGGATGGTCATTCAAGAGGGTATCATTGCAATGGACCCTACCAAGCTCTCAGCAATCACCACCTGGGAACCACCTACTTCGGTTCATGCAGTTTGCTCATTCATAGGGTTCTGCAACTTTGGCCACAAGTTTATTCCGAACTTTTCATAAATTGCTGGGCCAATCTTGGATTTGACAAAAAAAAGAGCAGCTGTGGTCCTGGACGCATGAGCAACAAAAGGCTTTCGACCTCCTCCATCAAGCCTTCACCTCTAAACCCATCTTAATAATGCTGGATACCTTGAAACCATTTTTCGTCATGACAGATGTTTCCCTTACAGCCTCTGGAGGTGTGCTGATGCAGAAGGACGCCAACAGCAACTTACACCCTTGCTGCTACATATCCCAAACATTCTCGCCTGGCAGAACATAACTACAACATATATGATAGAGAACTTCTAGCAGTTGTACACACACTAGAAGAATGGCAGCATTATCTCACTGGAACCAACCAGCTTGTCACTGTGCTCACAGACCACAAGAATCTGTGCTATTTCAAGGACCCCAGGAAAGTATCTAGGTGGCAAGCTAGATGGTTATTAATGCTATAGGACTACAACCTCCTGTTCCAACATGCACCCAGTGCCAACATGGGCCAGGCAGATGCTCTCTCACGGAAGAACACTCTGGATACTTCAGTTGACAACACCAAGGTTACCCTACTTCCGGGAGAGCTCTTCTTAAAATGAATCGACCTTGACCTCTGGACCGCCATTGAGCGGTCGACCTCCGACGATTCCTTCGTCATTGACCAGTTACGTAAGTTGCACAATGGTGCAGTGGGGATACCCTGCTCATCGGTACACAACTGGCAATACGACGAGGGACTACTTTACTTCAAGGATCGGGCCTACATGCCTGAAGCCCACCGGAATGACCTCCTCCATTCCATCCATGACTTGGCTGCAGGTGGTTATGGGGGTTATTACCGAACCATTAATGCGGTACAGCATGACTATTGGTGGCCAGGTCTAACAGCATTTGTCCGACAATTCATCCAAGGATGTGCCATTTGCCAGGCCAACAAGGTCAACACCCATCCCACTGTCCTGCCTCTCACCCCTCTTCTAGTCGCTTCCACTTGCCCCTTCTCCACACTTTCGGTTGATCTCATCATGGACTTGCCGCTGTCAAATGGTTATGATTCAGTTATGGTCATGGTTGACCATGGGCTTACAAAGGGGGTAATTTTCACCCCAACTCACAAGAGTGTGGATGCCTGCAGGGTTGTGCAGCTCTTCTTTGAGAAGATTTTCCCTTGCTTCGGGTTACACGACAAGATCATCTCGGACCGTGGTCCACAGTTTGCCTCAGCCATTGCCCTGGAACTGGCTAGACTCTTGGATTATGATCCGCTCCTCTCCTCCGCATACCATCCGCAAACGGACGGAGAGATGGAACGGGTCAATCAGGAGCTAGAGACATACCTTTGGATCTTTTGTCAAGGCAATGCCACATCAGTAAAACACCACTTTTCACACAGAGGTACAAAGGCACAGACCTGTACAGACCTACAGATTCTAATAGTTGTAGCTACTGACTATTATCTAATGTGAGTGTAATCAATAGCATAGCAAAAGAAGTGTTTAAAATGGTAATACACAATATACAAAAAGTCTAGCAAAGTGGTCAACAAAGTGTAGTAAAAATGTTGTAAAAGTGTAGTAAAAGTGTAGTAAGGTGTAGTACAACAAAAGGGGTCAAAAGGGTAGTAAAAGTACACAAAAGGCATAGCGAAAGTGTAGTACAATAAAAGTGTACAAAAAGTGTACCAAATGGTCAAAAAAGCGTAGTAAAAAGTGTACAACAAGTGTAGTAAGATGTAGTAGAAAAAGTGTAGCAAAGTGGTCAAAAAAGCATAGTAAAAAGTGTTGCAAAAGTGTAGTAAAGTGTATTACCCTTGGTGTAGTAAAAAACATACAGAGTTTTGATTATCTGCTAAAGTTTAAGTTTCCCACACCTGGTTCTTAGAAAAGCGCACCACCTGTGTGACATTATTTGCCATTATTTGTACCATCTAACATATATAAACCATCCACAGCTCAAAAAACTTTCCTACACCTCTTTCTTCTCAATTCCATCCTTCCTCTTCTACAACCTCAAGTGGTGGGAGTTTTTTGCCTTTTATAGGCAACTTCCCACACCTAGATTTCAAAAAAGTGCTCAAAGTCTTGTAAGTCCATTTACTTTGAACTTGACTTAATATTAATTTGATCTTTGATAGACTAGGATTAAGGTAAGTTTTAATTGTTAGTAGTAGTGTCACTAGTACACTAGTAGTGAATCCTTGTAATGTACTTGATAATTAAAAATGGAGTTAATCTTTGTCAAATTAATATTTGACACAAAAAGCTGTACAGACCTGTACAGATCTCAATTCTGTACAGACTTGTACAGACCCACAGATTTTTGTATGTGTACAGAGCTGTACAAAGGGGGGGTGTTTTGCTGATGCACCCGATGGTTGGATCTTTTGCCAATGGCGGAGTATTACCACAACTCCTCCATCCATTCCATAACGGGAAAGACCCTGTTCTCATTAATGATGGGCTATGAGCCAAGGGCTTATCCCAATATAGAAAAAACAACCTTCCTCCCTGCCTTAGAAAAACGACTCGGTGACCTCAATGAGGCCCAACTAGAAGCACACGCTGCCCACGAAAAAGCCCAACACTATATGAAAGAACGTGTTACATTAAAATTCAAACCTTGGAAGGTCAGAGATAAGGTGTGGCTCAAGGGCCACAACCTGAAACTCTGTTACCCCTCTCGGAAACTTGCACTGTGCCGTGAAGGCCCATTTGAAATCTCACAGGTGATATCACCTGTTTCATACAAACTCTGATTGCCACACACCTGGAAGATCCATAATGCCTTCCACGCCTCACTTCTCACCCCGTTTAAAGAAACTGTGGAACATAGACCAAATTTCATTCCGCTTCCGCCTGACGTAATTGATGGAGAAGAAGAATTTGAAATCGACCAAATCCTTGCCCACCGGGGCTCTGCTTGTCACTGCCACTACCTCATTTTGTGGAAAGGCTACCCATCCTCCAAGAACACCTGGGAACCTGAGTCCAATCTTGGACATGCTGTGGACCTTCTGAAGGGATATAAGGCCAGAGACTCCATCGCCTTTCCCTCATCCTAACTCCCATCCTCCCATTCATCTTGAGTCGAGCCGCTGCTCCTCTACTTGATCGCTGCTACCACCTCGCTTATGTTGTTCTCTTCACTCCATGCCCTTCCCCAGCAACTCCCCGTCTGCATACATAGACTCCCTGACCGCTGCTGACAAATTCTCTACACTTCCATTCTCAAGAATCCTGCCACTGCCTATGCAATCCAAGACCTACCCACCTTCAGGGACTCTTCAATACTCCAATCTCTTGGAGTCATCTTTTATTCATACGCCACCGCTCACATAGTGCACGCCCAACTTTTCCCAGATGGGGGCCTGCCTGTCTATGCCGCTGCCATGGGGAAGGCCATCTACACCTCCAGAGACCTCATCCTGGATGCCCTCCATGACCACAGATTCGCAGATGTCATTCGCAGACTTCCTGTCCCACTATACATGTATGTATTGTGTCTACTCGTCCAGGCCTTACCAGCCAATTTACGGACATATTATCTCGACCTCAACCCGAATGCCTGGGACACCAACCCTTGGGCCCATGATGTTCCCCATCCCAGAAACTCCCTCTGGGATGATGACTCCACGGTCACGCCTGACCCCCCCTCCATGACCTTCCACACCGCATCCCCAGAGCCACTGCCTGTCCCAAGTCCAGCATCTCCCACAGCTGGCCCATCTTCCCAAACCAGAGATCCTCTCCCTGTTGGAGGATCTTGCAGCAATCTGCGACAGGCAACTCCGCTCCCCACCACCGGTCACTATGACAAGGACTACACCACTTTGCCCTCGCCCTCGCTGGGCTCTTCAACCAACCCAATCAACGTAGATTGCTTTCCCTCTCCCCTCTTACCTCCCACTTCCACTCGTCCCACCCGCCAGAACCTCACTCACTGCTTTACTTGTGGCCAATGAGGGCATATTCGTGTGCAATGTCCCCACTACGAGTGTCCCCTCTGCCGCACTACCACCCCAGGCCACATGCAAGCCTGGTGCCCCAGATGATGTTGTCTCCTTTGTGGGGAACTCAGTCATTCTGATGACCTTTGTCCCACTTGTCAAAACCTGTTCAATGACATCGATCTCACTAACTACGAAGTCAATGAGGGTGACCAGAGTAGTTAAGTGTCTTGCAGGTGCTTCGACCATACGAAGGGGGTAATGTTACGGTCTATGAAGTACTACTTTTTCCTTGCTCTTTCTTGTTCACTCGCCTTCAGACTTGTTTCCTTGCTCTACGTGGCTGTATTCGTAGTGGAGTCGTCCTCCACATATTTACTAGATATGTTCTCTCGATTTACTTCTCATTCCGTCTCACATGGCTCCCCGCCTATACCTTACATATATGTACTTCCATTCCGTCTCCGCCACAGCCCCTTATTCGAACTTCATGACTGTGGCATAGCCTCTTTTATATTTCATTGATTTGTGCTGTGCACTCATCGCCATGTAGCTGCGCATACTGCGCACACATAGCCTTCAGACTGTGGATGCTGTGCATTCCATTTATATCCTTCATCTAGATTAGGGGCCTACCATATAAATACTCATCGTTTCACTCCTGTATTTCCCCAGCTAGTTCTACACAATATCAGCATTATTTCTAGTCCACCACCTTTGAGTCCTAGAGAGCCTCTCAGGTACCTGTGGATAGAAGAGACCTGCCTAGGCTTTGCATTGTCTTGAAGCTCGGCATAGTCCTTGAGTTGAACTCCTTGTCTATTCCTTGCAACGTTCTTCGCCCCGTTTCGCAGCATGCTACATTAACACTATGCTGTGTGTTACACTCGTCCTTTCTCTACACTCTTGGTCGATCTTATCATAGACTTGCTGCCATCCAATGGTTATGATTCTAACCATGGCCTTATAAAGGGGGTAAATTTCACCCCAACTCACAAGAGTGCAGACACCTGCGGAGTCACACAGCTCTTCTTTGACAAGATTTTCCCTCACTTCAGGCTCCACAACAAGATCATCTCAGACTGCGGCCTGCAGTTCACCTTGGCCTTTGCCCTGGAACTGGCTAGACTCCTTGATTATAACCCCCTCCTCTCCTCTGCATATCATCCACAAACTGATGGAGAAACAGAACAGGTCAATCAGGAACTAGAGACATACCTTTGGATCTTTTGCCAAGGAGATGCCATCTGATGGTCGGATCTCTTGCCAATGGCGGAGTACTGCCACAACTCCTCCATCCATTCCATAACGGAAAAGACTCCATTTTCATTGATGATGGGCTATGAGCCAAGGGCTTATCCCAATTTGGGAAAAACACATTCCTCCCCGCTTTAGAAAAACGACTTGGTGACAGAAATTGTCACATCTAAATTCAAACCTTGGAAAGTTGAAGATAAGGTATGGCTTGAGGGCCGCAACCTGAGACTCCATTACCCCTCTTGCAAACTTGCACCACACTGTGAAAGCCCATTTGAAATGTCATAGATAATATCACCTGTTTCATACAAACTCCACCTGCCACACACTTGGAAAATCCACAATGCCTTCCACACCTCTCTTCTCACCCCATATAGAGAGACTGTGGAGCATGGACCAAACTTTGTTCCGCTTCTGCCTGATGTAATTGATGGGCAGGAGGAATTTGAAATTGATCAAATCCTTGCCCATCAGGGCTCCGCTCACCGCTGCCATTACCTCGTTTTGTGGAAAGGCTATCTGTCTTGCAAAAACACCTGGGAACCCAAGTCCAATCTAGGACATGCTGTGGACCTCCTCAAAGAATATAAAGGCAGGGATCCCCTCACCTTCCCCCCATCTAAACCCTCAGTCCTCACTTGCTTTTGAGTTGAGCCGCCGCTCCTCCAACACTCCCCATCACTGCTACCACCTCGCCTATGTTGTCTTCGTCACTTAATGCAATCCCCTTCCAACTCCCCATTCGTGTCCACAGACTCCCTGATCACTGCCAACGAATCCTCTACATTTCCATCCTTGAGAACCCTGCCACCGCCCATGCCATCCCAGATGTTTCCACCTTCAGAGACTCACCGATACTACAATCTTTGGGAGTCATCGTTTATTCATATGTCACCACTCATACCATGCACACCCAGCTATTCCCAGATGGAAGCTTGCCTATCTATGCCACCACTATGGGACAGGCCATCTACGCCTCCCAAGACCTCATCCTGGATGCCCTCCATGATCACAGATTTGCCGTCCCACTATTCATGCACATTCTGCACCCACTCGTCTCTGCCCTACCAGCCAATCTACAGGCATATTATCTTGACCCCAATCCCAATGCATGGGACACCAATCCTTGGGCCCACAACGTTCCACACCCCCAAAACTCGCTCTGGGATGATGACTCCACTGTCACCCTTGACTCCCATTCCTCCTCATCTACCGACACTGCATCCACAGAGCCAGAGCCATTGCCTGTCCCGCCTCCAGCAGATCCCACAGCTTGCTCATCTTCCTGAACAGGAAGTACTGTCCCTGCTGAAGGATCTGCCAGCAGTCCTATGTATTTCTGAACAGCTCCCCCTCACTGCCCTCCCTGCTGACCACCCTGACGTCATTCGATTCCTTGCAACCGTCTCTCTACTTGGACCCAGCACTCCTGAGCCAGAGCCAGGAAGAACTCTTCCCGTTCAAAGCCATCCAACCACTCCAACCCCTGCTGGCCATTCTCATAATGTCAAATGGGGTAGTGGAAAGATTTGCTTCGGACTATCCAGCTCTGCAGCATGAGCTGTGGGCCAATGTCACTATTTGTATTTCCATTTCACATTCGTGCTGTGCACTTATATCCTCGGGACTGTGCCTTACTGCACATCTCAGATCTCCAACTATGGATGCTGTGCATTAGGTTGGAATCTTGTTGATTCCCTTATTTATCTCTCGCATGGACCAGGGGCCTACTATATAAATACTCATCATTTCTCTTCTGTATTTCCCCAGCTAGTTCTACGCAATATCAGTATTATTTCTAGTCATTCCTCCAAGTCCCTAGTGAGTGCCTTGTTGTATCTAGGATAGGAGAGACCCACTTAGGCTTTGCATCATCTTGAAGCTCAGCATAGTTTTTCAGTGTTCGCTCATCACCTTTCGCTCATTTCACACTATGTCTCTTCGCCCCATATCACAGCATGCTACTATGCTATGTGTTACAAAAGTAAACCTTGAGGCGATTTCATCAAGAGCACAGGTGCATAGTGTGGCTGCTATATTTGGGGCTAAATGAATACATGTAGAAGCATGGTATCCACTGGCAAGGTATGTATGATCAGTCTAGAGGGAGGGTGCAAACTTGACATCACTCCAGATGTTACCAAGATTGAGCTTGTCAGGCCTCAAAGATGCTTGGTGACTGAGGTATCTGATGTTTTCTATCCACTGGCCTTTCAGCAGGAGTTCGTCGTCCAACTCTTTATCTAGCACCAGCACACATTTGGAGGGGGGAGAAAGCGCACTGTGATAATTGGACTCCAAGCCCTGGAGCAGGCCGTGATATCCATTGATAAAGGACCTGAGAGTGGGCTGTCCTCTCTCTGAGTGGTATGGCTGGAGGAGGTGCTCTTTCTAGCCTTATTCCATGGCGTGGAGGGCCAATTGTGCATAGATTGCAGCTGAAAAGAGGCTCCAGTCGTTTTTCCTTTAAGTAGCCTGAGCTGGTGCATGCCAATAGTGTGTTGGATATGAGGACCTGTTCTTCTATGATTAAGGAGAGGTGACTCTGTTTTGGATGTCTGTCATCCATCTGGCTTCCTTCAAGGGTAACCCTGCTGGCGTGTTTCATCATCTGGTGTACCATATGGGTGTATAAAACTCTGTCCACTCCTGGTGACAGAGGTGATGACATCTGTAACCTTTTAGTATACTTTTGTTTGTGCACATAGATTGCATGTGGCTGTGCATCAGCAAATCACTATTTTTGGCACAGTGGCACAGTGGCACAGTGAGTACAGCCAACTACAGTGACCACAGGCACAAATTATATTGTCTGTATAGCAATAAAATTGACTTTTAAACACATTTTATTGTCACTGTAAAATGGGAGACCTACTGTGTCACTGTGTCACTGTACAGCACTATACAGTGCTTCACAGTATTTTTGTGATTTGCTGATGTGGGGGACTGCCTGATGGGCACATGATTCCTGTATACACATCCTCTTGTTCAGCAGGGCAAAGGAAGGTGGTTAGAATGAGACTCATGGTCAATAACACCTGTATGCACATCTCTTCATTCAGAAGGAGGATGTCAGGCAATGATATCAGACTGTATGAGCTAGGGTTGTCCTGCCCATTGATCAATTAACCTTGCTGGTCCAACCGACTTCATGTGTCTCAAACAAATATCCGTCAACATCAGCCAATCCCTTAGGTAATGTGCAGCACTGTACAGTATGGTACAGCAAGTCACAGTGTGACAGCATTACAGATAGGTCCCTCTTTGTACAATGCTGTTGCAGTGCTGTATAGACTTTGTTGTGCTGTACAAGGGTTGGTCAAGTCTCTCTTTTTCTCATACTAGCTTTTTTTTTCACTCCAAACCAAATGTAAGTGTAAAATGAACTTAGTATTTGTAAAAGACTAGATACTAGTACATGAATATGTATATTACCATACAGACCACCCTGCCACTACATTGCCATCCTTAGGTGCCATTGATGGTGGTGCCGCCAAGTCATTGATGTGCCGACATGCCTCACAGTCATCATCATCATTGTGCCACTCGTCAATGGGGCAGTATTATTGAGTGCCGCTGCATTGTCAATGTTGTTGGTGTGATGGTGGTGGATGAGCCACCACTGCCTCGCCAATGTTGTTATTGACATGGTGGTCACACTGCTATGTCGTTGTTGTGGTTGTGGCTTGCACCACCACATGGTTGCCATCATTGATGTGGGAGCACAGGGGTGGCAGCAGCAGTGACATAGTGTCGTCTTCGTCTCAGTGGCATGGGTGGTGCCACTGTGCCATTGTTGACATCAACATGGAGGCACAGCTGTGGTGGTGGTAGCGACACAACCGCTGTCATCATCGTTGACATGGGAGCATGCAGTGGTGACATGGCGTCATTGTTGTCGAGGTAGGAGCACAGCAGTAGGGACACAGTGTCATTGTTGTTGTCTTCATTTCAGTGGCATTGTGCCCTTGTCGACGTCGACATGGAGGTGCAGCTGTGGTGGTGGTGGCGACACAACCATTGTCATTGTTGTCATCTTCATTTCAGTGGCACTGTGCTGTTGTCAATGTTGATGTGGAGGTATGGCTGTGGTGGTGGTGGCAACACAACCGTTGTCATCATTGACAACATGGGAGCATGCGGCAGTGACATTGTGTCATCATTGTCAAGATGGGAGCGGCAGTGGTAACACGGCATCATTGTCATTGTCATTGTCTTCATTTCAGTGGCACGGATGATGCCACTATGCTGTTGTTGACGTCGACATGGAGGCACGGCTGTGGTGGTGGTGGTGACACATCTTTGTCGTCTTTGTCTCAGTGGTGTTGAAAGGACACATACCAATGGTCATGTGACCTTATATTAAGTAAGCATTACAAAGCATATATAAGACTCTGCTGAGTCTGAATAATATATCTCTCTCTTGATCTGCAACCACTATCATCTCTGAGAATCTACTTCGTCCCAAAGGTAAGTACCCTAGACCAGTTCCTAGGGATCCTGTGCGGCAATGCCAGATTCCCGCTATTGCAACAGGTTTTGAGCCCCAAGCTCTGACTGTGCAGAAACACCGGACACATCTTGACATAGAAATGCTCGATGTAACCGCCATCGGACTCTGGATGTAGGGGGTCACTATGACCCTACATTCTAGAAGCTCTGACATTGTTTAGCAATGCGAAAGTTTTACTCACTCCCTTCACTGGTACTATGCTGACACGTCACCTTTAAAGAACCTACTATCAACCATGAGCTCCCTCCTGGCCGCTATCTCCAAGATGAATGGAACCAACTACAAGTGTTGGGCCCAGGACATGGAGTCCTACCTTCGCTCTGCCGGATGCTGGAACAAGATGTACACTAAGCCTCGTCCCACGGCCGCCGGCGAAGACCAAGATTTTTGGGATGAAAATGATGACAAGGCACTCAGCACAATCCACCTCCGCCTCGAATCTGCCATCCTCTCCCAGCTCGCCAACAAGGTCGTCGGCAAGGACCTCTGGGACGCCCTCAAGGCCTTATACGACAAAGCCTCCATCACCTCCACCTACTCTGAATGGAAGGCCATGCTCGCCATCACCTTCCCCAACAACAACCATCCCGGCCCATCCTTCGCAAAGCTCAATGCTTCATTCACCCGGCTGGAAGAGCTCCAGCATAAGGTCCCCACTAACATCATGGCACTCATCATGGTGATCAAACTATCCAAGTACACTGAGACACTCCATCACCAGCTAAGCTCTGAGATTGATGTGGATCCCACCAAAACCAAGATCCTCACCATGGCCAAACTCAAGTCCACCCTCAATGCTGCTTGGCAGCACTACATCTCTCGTTGCCCCCCCCCTCACCAGCAGGCAAACAAGGTCTTCAACATGCGTTGCCAACAAGGCGATCCCTCCTTCAAGCAGCAGCAGCAGCAGAAGGGGGATACCACAGAGAAGAAGGAGGAAAAGAAGAAAGAAGGCAAGGGGAAGAAGCATCGACAGGGCAAATGCTCTGAAGAAGGTGAGAAGCAGTGGAAGGATCGAGCGGCCACTGCTGCCGAAGTGTCCTCTGCCTCATTCGCATTCACGAACTTCCTCATGGAGCTGTAACACACAGTGTAGTGTTAACATAGCATGCCACGATACGGGGCGAAGGACATGCGAGGAATAGACAAGGAGTTCAACTCAAGGACTATGCCAAGCTTCGAGATGATGTGAAGCCTAAGTGGGTCTCTTCTATCCACAGGTACCTAAGAGGCTCTCTGGGGCTCGAAGGTGGTGGACTAGAAATAATGCTGATATTGCATAGAACTAGCTAGGGAATTACAGGAGTGAAACAACGAGTATTTATACGGTAGGCCCCTAATCTAGATGAAGGGTATAAATGGATGCGCAGCATCCGCAGTCTAAAAGGCTATGTGTATGCAGTATGCGCAGTGACATGGCGATGAGTGTGCAGCACGAATCAATGAAATATATGTAATAGGGGCTATGCCACAGCCATGAAGTCTGAACAAAGGGCTGTGGCGGAGACAGAACGGAAGTCTAAGTAAGGTATAGGTGGGGCGCCATGTAAGACGGAAAGAGAAGGAGATCGAGAGACATATCTGGTAGTACATGTGGAGGACGACTCCACTATGAATACAGCCGCGCACAGCAAGAGAACAAGTCTGGGATGAGTGAATGGAAAAGTGTAATGAAAATTGGGTACCCCCTTCGTAGACCGTAACATTACTCTCTTCGTACGGTCGAAGCACCTGTGAGACATCTAACTGCTCTGGTCTCCCTCATTGACTTCATAGTCAGTGAAGTCAGTATTATCGAGAGGATTTCGATGAGTAGGGCAGAGATCATCGGCATGACCAAGTTCTCCACAGAGAAGACAGTGGCGGTGAGGACACCAAGCTTGGATATGGCCCGGGGTGGTGGTCCTACAGAGAGGACATTCGTAATGGGGGCACTCGGCGCAGATGTGGCCTTGTTGTCCACAAGTGAAGCAACGAGTGAGGTTAGTGCGAGCAGGACGAGCAGGGGTACGAGGTAGGAGGGGAGAGGGGAGAGGGAAATCAATCTACGTCAACTGGGTTGGCTGAAGAGCCCTGCGAGGGTGAGGGTGTAGTGGCCGTGTCCTTATCATAGCGACTGGAGGTGGGGAATGGAGTTGCCTGTCACTGCTTTCCTCTATCTCCCGAAGTACGTTGGCCCATAGCTCATGCTGCGGAGCTGGGTAATCTGAAGCAAACCTTTCCACCACCCCGTTTGACATTATGAGAACAGCCGGAGGGGGTTGGAGTGGAAGGATGCCTTCAGGCGGGAAGAGGTCAGTCAGACTCGGGTTCAGTGGTTCCAGGTCCCAGTAGAGGGACAGTTGCGAGGAATTGCAAGACGTTGGGGTGGTCAGCAGGGAGGGCAGCGAGGGGGAGCTGTCCGGGAATAGGATTGTGGCTAGATCCTCCAGCAGTGACAACACTTCCACCTCTGGGAGGTGGGCAAGTTGCAGTATTTGCTGGAGGCGGGATAGGCAATGGGTCTGGGGATGCGGTGTCGGGGGATGAGGGACAGGAGTCTGGCCCGATCGTGGAATCGTTGTCCCAGAGTGTTACGGTCTATGAAGGGGGTACTCTATTTTTCTTTACACTTTCTCGTTCTCTTGCCGTATGCAGCTGTATTCATAGTGGAGTCGTCCTCCACATATACTACCAGATACGTCTCTCGATCTCTCTCTCTTTCCGTCTCACACAGCGCCCTGCCTATACCTTATGTAGCCTTCCGTTCCGTCTCCGCCACAGCCCCTTATTTGGACTTCATGGCTGTGGCATAGCCTCCATTTTTATTTCATTGATCTAAGTGCTGCGCACTGCGCATACTGCACATGCTCAGCCTTAGGCTGCGGATGCTGCGCATCCTTTATATATCCTTCATCTAGATTAGGGCCTACCGTATAAATACTCGTCATTCCACTCCTGTAATTCCCCAGCTAGTTCTACGCAATATCAGCGTTATTTCTAGTCCACCACCTTCGAGTCCCAGAGAGCCTCTCAGGTACCTGTGGATAGAAGAGACCCGCTTAGGCTTTGCATTGTCTTGAAGCTCGGCACCGTCCTTGAGTTGAACTCCTCGTCTATACCTCACACCTTCTTCGACCCGTATCGCAGCACGCTACGTTCACTCTATGCTGTGCGTTACACAGAGAGAGTTTTGAGGGTGTGGAACGTCACAGGCCCAAGGGTTGGTGTCCCATGTGTTGGGGTCGAGATAATATGTCTGTAGATTGGCTGGTAAGGCCTGGACGATTGGGTGCAATACATGCATGAACAGTGGGACAGGAAGTCCGTGAATAATATCTGTGAATCCGTGGTCATGGAGGGCATCCAGGACGAGGTCTCGGGAGGCGTATATGGCCTGTCCCATAGCGGCAGCATAGACAGGCAACCCCCCATCTGGGAAAAGATGGGCGTGCACTGTGCAAGCGGTGGTGTATGAATAAATGATGACTCCAAGAGATTGGAGTATTGGAGAGTCCCTGAAGGCAGGTAGGTCCGGGATCACACGGGCGGCGGCAGGATTCTCGAGAATGGATATGTAGAGAATTTGTCGGCAGCGGTCTGGGAGTCTGTTAATACGGACGGGGAGTTGCTGGGGGAGTGCATGAAGCAATGAGAACGACATAGGCGAGTGGTAGTGGCAAAGTACAAAGTAGAGGAGTGGCAGCTCAACTCAGCGATGGCAGACATAGATGATGGGAGTTAGGATGAGGGGAAGGCGACAGGGTCTCTGCCCTTATATTCCTTTAGGAGTTGCATGGCATGTCCAAGATTGGACTCGGGTTCCCAGGTGTTTTCAGAGGACGGGTATCCTTTCCATGAGACAAGGTAGTGGCGGTGGCAAGCGGAGCCCTGATGGGCGAGGATTTGATCCATTTCAAATTCCTCTTCTCCATCAATTACATCAGGCGGAAGCAGAACAAAATTAGGCCCGTGTTCCGCGGTTTCCCTATACGGGGTCAGAAGGGAGGCGTGGAAGGCATTATGGATCTTCCAAGTCCTTGGCAGGCGGAGTTTGTACGAAACAGGTGATATTACCTGAGAGATTTCAAATGGGCCTTCACGACGTGGTGTGAGTTTGCAAGAGGGGTAACAGAGTCTCAGGTTGCGGCCCTCGAGCCACACCTTATCTCCAACCTTCCAGGGTTTGAATTTAGATGTAACGCATTCTTTCATATAGCATTGGGCTTGTTCATGGGCGGCGTGTGCTTCTAATCGGGCCACATCGAGGTCTCCAAGTTGTTTTTCTAAGGCGGGGAGGAATGTCATTTTTCCTATATTGGAATAAGCCCTTGGCTCATAGCCCATCATTAATTGGCAAAAGATCCGACCATCAGGTGGCGTCGCCTTGACAAAAGATCCGAAGGTATATCTCTAGCTCCTGATTGACCCATGCCGTTTCACCGTCCGTTTGCGGATGGTATGCAGAGGAAAGGAGCAGATCATAATCCAAGAGTCTAGCCAGTTCCAGGGCGAAGGCCAAGGCAAACGGCGGACCGCAGACCGAGATGATCTTGTCGTGTAGCCCAAAGCAAGGGAAAATCTTCTCAAAGAAGAGCTGCGCGACCCCGCAGGCATCTGCACTCTTATGAGTTGGGGTAAAAATTACCCCCTTTGTAAGCCCATGGTCAACCATGACCATGACTGAATCATCACCATTGGACAGTGGCAAGTCCGTGATGAGATCGACCGAAAGTGTAGAGAAGGGGCAAGTGGAAGCGACCAGAAGAGGGGTGAGAGGCAGGACGGTGGGATGGGTATTGACTTTGTTGGCCTGGCAGACAGCGCATCCTTGGACGAATCGTCGGACAAATGCCATCATACCTGGCCACCAATAGTCATGTTGCACCGCATTGACAGTCCGGTAATAACCACCATGACCCCCCGCAGGCGAGTCATGGATGGAATGGAGGAGGTCGTTCCAGTGGGCTTCAGGCATGTAGGCCCGATCCTTGAAGTAAAGTAGTCCCTCATTGAATTGCCAGTCATGCACTGATGAGCGGGGAATACCCGAAGCACCATCGTGCAGTTTACGCAGTTGGTCGATGACGAAGGAGTCGTCAGAGGTTGACCACTCAATAGCGGTCTGGAGGTCGAGGTCGATCCTTTTCAAAAACAATTCTCCTGGAAGTAGGGTAACTTCAGTATTGTCGACCGAAGTATCCAGGGCATCCTTCCATGAGAGAGCATCTGCCGGGCCCATATTGGTGCCGGGTACATGTTGGAACAGGAGGTCGTAGTCCTGTAATGTTAATAGCCATCTCACTTGCCGCCAAGATAGCTTCCTGGGGTCTTTAAAATAGCACAGATTTTTGTGGTCTGTGAGCACAGCGTGGTCGGTTCCAGGTATCTCATATGCTCCTTCGCAGAAACCAGATGTAGTCTGTATGCAGGTTCCACAGCAACCGTTGATTGACATATGTGGTTTGGTGTGGTCATCTCCACATCCGAGCAACATGTTCCGGTCGGTTCCGGATATCGCATGTCCCCCTTCCCCTTCACTCACTGCTCGTGCCACTCTTATTTTGTGTTTGACTGTGTTTCTCATGGCGGTCTCTTGCAAAGAAGGGTGTGGTCCAAGCCCCATCCCTTGACTCGTGGGAGTAGCTGTGTCCACGTCCAGCAATGATTGGACTTCGTCATATGTGTACATGCCAGGATAATGATCCTGGGCTTCCTCTGATGTGGTGTCCTAGAGCTCCGCTGGTGCGATAGCAGAGAACCTATTGTTCCATGGTCCAGATTGTACAGCCCTGGCTCGTGGTGCTGCCCAGATCGCTTCCTTTTGGCACTCTTGGTAAGTGGCTGTTCTTACCTCAGCCATGGCTTGGTAGCCAGCCTTCTCATCATTGGATGAGCTGCCCTCCCCGAAAGCAGTTTGGAGGATCTTTATTGCAGCGCCTCTGTTAGTGCTACCCATGGCCTCGAGGTATGCAGACAGGTCATCATCTTCCTCCATTGTGGTGGTGGTGCGTGCCTGTTGTTGCGGGACTTTGTAAGTAGGACGTGCGGAGCGTCGGGAAGATGTGGTCGGGCGGGGACATGTTGTCCGGTCAGTTCCGGATCCGTAGTGGCTGGAAGATCTACAGCCAGCCTTGTGACAAGTGAAACATTGGTTCTTCCGCAAGTACTCAGCACGCTGAGTCGGCAATAGGTGTACGGCATCTATGTCCATCGTGTATGGGTCCTTGTGCAATTGAGAAGAGGGAGTTGGAATGTGTGGCACTCCCTTTTGTAAGTCTCCAATCCTTCTCAGTTGTTGAGAGAACTAGCCGGCTTTCTTTATCCACTCCTTGTAGTCCTCCGGGATCTTGTCGCACGAGAGAATCATTGTTGTGAGCTTGGGACTGAGGCCATGGATAAACCATTCCACAAGGGCATGCTTGTCAGTGATACCGGACTTCTCAGCGAGAAGTTGGAATTATGAGGTGTAGGTGGTGAACCCATCACTCCACGTTCCTTCGGTATCCTTTCCAGCATTGTGACGGAGTTTGGAATGGTTGATCCTAGCCTTGGCAGCTATGTTGTAGGGGGAGAAAGCAGTCTCGAAGGCTTCTTTTATCCTGTCAAAGGTCTTTTCTGCACCATCAATAGACGGGTTTGCGAGCTTCATCAGCCATCCTTCAGCAAACATCTTTCCTCGGCCCTTGCTTATCTTATTGAGGAAAGTAAGGGACTTAGTTGTGTCCGAGAATAGGGTGTGATGGTGAAGTATGCGTTCATCAAGAGGAGCCATCTGTTGGCGTCCTCTGCCTCCCCAGAAAAGTCTTCGGGAAGGCCAGCCTTTATTTCTGATACCATTTTGTCTTCTGGAGCTGAGTCAATATCAATGTCCTCCTGCATGGTCGGTTCCGGGTCAGGGTCGTGAAAAACAAGAGGAGGTTCCTCGTCTGGAACGATGGGGTAGTCGGGCGGAGGAGGTTGGAGTGCAGCAGCTAATTCAGAGACAGAGGGTAGGGCATCCGCATCTCATCCTTGACTCCTGTTGAGATCCGCTAGTTCCTGTTGAACTTGTCGGTAGTGAGCGATAGTCTCCGGGCCAGAGTATCAGTCAGGTAAGACAATGTGAAAAGGGTGTTTGTCAGGGAGAAGATGTATTTGAGGGAGTGGAAAGGAAGAAGACATGGTGGGTGGAGGGGAAGGAGTGTTGGAGGGTGCTCTGAATCTGCTGACGTGGGAAATGTCGGGGTGAGGGAATGTCCTCTACTGAAAAGTAGGGACAGATGGAAGAGCTAGTGCTTTGTAATGCACAGCATAGTGTTCATGTAGCATGCTGTGATACGGGGCGAAGAACATGTAAGGAATAGACAAGGAGTTCAACTCAAGGACTATGCCAAGCTTCGAGATGATGTGAAGCCTAAGCGGGTCTCTTTTATCCACAGGTACCTGAGAGGCTCACTGGGACTTGAAGATGGTGGACTAGAAATAATGCTGATACTGCGTAGAACTAGCTGGGGAATTACAGGAGTGAAACAACGAGTATTTATATGGTAACAAAGTCTGAAAGAGGGCAGGAATTGCCCGATACTGTAGTACATTAGCTAGAGATAAATAATAGGTAAAAAGGAAACTCACCTCAGCCGCTGCCTAAGGTGGGCGGAAACGACTGAGGTGCTTGTAAGTGAGGTGTAAGTATATATATGCTATGGATGGAGGCACACTCGTATTATGTTACCTACAATATTGCTGTGATAACCCTGAAAGAAGGTTATAAGGATTAAAAGAATAAAGTATTACACTTACGGCACTTCCGAGACAGTTCCGGAAGTGGTTCCAGTGTTTCTGAGTTCAGAAGAGCGCGGGAATATTCCGGAAGTAGTTCCGGTACTTCCAAGACCGGAAGGCATGGGAAAGTACCGGAAGTGGTTCCGACGCTTCCGAGATTGGAAGGCGCAGGAAGATTCTGGAAGTGGTTCCGGAATAGGGGTTCCGAGCTCGGAATGCTTGGAATGCTCGGAACAGTTGTTATTTGTCATATGGTAGGCCCCTAATCTAGATAAAGGGTATAAATGGATGCACAGCATCCGCTGTCTAAAAGGCTATGTGTATGCAGTAAGGCGCAGTGACATGGCGATGAGTGCGCAGCACAAATCAATGAAATATAATAGGGGCTATGCCACAGCCATGAAGTCTGAACAAAGGGCTGTGGTGGAGACGGAACGGAAGTCTAAGTAAGGTATAGGCGGGGTGCCGTGTGAGACAGAAAGAGAAGGAGATCGAGAGACATATCTGGTAGTACATGTGGAGGACAACTCCACTATGAATACAGCCATGCACGGCAAGAGAACGAGTCTGGGACGAGTGAATGGAAAAGTGTAATGAAAATTGGATACCCCCTTCGTAGACCGTAACAGGAGCCCGCCATCATGGATCCCGCCTCCACCAACTTCGATGAGCCTGTTGCCGACCCTCATGCTCTCGCACACACCACTGGCACCACCCACTACGGCCCCCCCACTTTCCCTCAGGCCCAAGAGGCCATCTCCCTTGCTCGCTGCATCAGCATCACCCCTTCTCCCAAGGTCATTTGCACCCTTGAACCCATCTCCTCTCGCCGTCGCCACCACCGCAACCACTCCGCCTTCACAGAGGATGGCCCATTTGGCATGAACCCTCTCCCTCGCAACCATGCTGGCCCCTCCACGCCCTCTCTAATCAAGCGCATGGAGACTCCCCACATCGTCAAGCTTGACTCTGATGACGAGGACGATGTTGTCAGCTTGGGTGAGGAGATGGAAGTCGATGAATATGTGCAGAGGTTCTTTGATGATGCCTTGGAAGGGTTAGTCCCCGATTTTCTTTGTCCCACACTCGCAGGTACTGATGTGCGGATTCTTTTGCCTCAGAAATTATGTAGTCATATTGTTACGGTCTATGAAGGAGGTACTCAATTTTCCTTACACTTTCTCGTTCACTCGTCCCCAGACTCATGCTCTCACCATACGTGGCTGTATTCGTAGTGGAGTCGTCCTCCACATGTACTACCAGATACGTCTCTCGATCTCTATCTCTTTCCGTCTCACACGGCGCCCTGCCCATACCATATCTAGACTTCCGTTCCGTCTCCGCCACAGCCCCTTGTTCAGACTTCATGGCTGTGGCATAGCCTCCATTTTATTTCCTTGATTCGTGCTGCGCACTCATCACCATGTAGCTGTGCATACTGTGCATACATAGCCTTTGTGACTGCAGATGCTGCGCATCCATTTATACCCTTCATCTAGATTAGGGGCCTACCGTATAAATACTAGTCGTTTCACTCCTGTAATTCCCCAGCTAGTTCTATGCAATATCAGCGTTATTTCTAGTCCACCACCTTCGAGTCCCAGAGAGCCTCTCAGGTACCTGTGGATAGAAGAGACCCGCTTAGGCTTCGCATCGTCTCGAAGCTTGGCACCGTCCTTGAGTTGAACTCCTCGTTGTTACCTCGCACGTTCTTCGCCCCGTATCGCAGCATGCTACGTTAATACTATGCTGTGTGTTACACATATCGCTCGTATACCTGTAGTAGATGCAATGGACATTAATACTACTGTGTTCCCTCTCGCCATGTGTGATAACTGTGAGAGCCAGACCAGTAAGAGTAAAGGAAAACAAAAAGAAGAACATGACACTCGCGTGCCCAACATATGGCTACTTGACTCAGGTGCTTCGGCACATTATACACACAATCTGGACGACCTGGTCGAGTTCCAGAAATTCACTGCCCCCCAGTACTCACAAATGGCAAATGGCCATGCCAACATTGTTGGACAAGGAACCGCCATTGTGCCCTTCCAGGGTAAACTCGTGCGGTTATCGCCAGTAATTTACATGCCTTTGTGCACAGTAAAGCCAATGGGCACCCTCCTCAATGACAAGTGTATTACGGTTAAAACCTGTGACAACCATATCGACATGTTCGACAAATGCTCTCAAACCATCATCCTTAGTTTCCATTCCCATGGAGACACGCTATACTGGATCAGGGCACCCATTGTTAAACCACAAGCGGATCTTGCATCCCTTACCTCTGTCGATTATGAATTACTTCATCAGCAACTCGGTCACCCCTCTTGTGATGTACTCCATACTGCTAAGAAGCATGTTAAAGATTTTCCCGACGTGAACATTCTGTCAAACCCTCCTATCTGTCCTGGATGTGAGATGGGCAAACAACCCAACTGTACTTTTCCTCACAGTGAGATGCGCGCACGCGCTCCCTTTGAGTTAATTCACTCTGATTTAAAATCGTTTGAAATCGAATTGTACCATAAGTACAAGCACGCCGTTGTCTTTTATGATGACTACACATCCATGGCTTGGGTAATCCTAATAAAAACAAAGGATTAAACACTTCGCACAACCAAACAATTCCACGCCTATATACGTACTCAATTCAATGCCATGATTAAACACTGGTGCTCTGATGCATGCACTTTATGTGTATAATTGCACCCCATCTGCTCGACTCAACTGGAAAACGCCATCCAAGATGCTTACCGGCCAAAAACCCACTTTCTCACATCTTCGTGTCTTTGGCTGTGGAGCTTACGTCCACATTCTGGTCGAAACCCACGGCGGCAAATTACAGCCCAAATCGCAATTGATGATCTACCTCGGCGTATCCATCGGTAGTGATTCAAACTATCTATTCGTGCATCCTAACAACACACTCCATACATCGGCTCATGCCATCTTCAATGAGAATCTATTCCCTCGATGCTCTAAGGCTCAGCCACAGCGGCCGGTTAACCACCCACCTAAGCCTCACCCACATGATGACGAGTCTTTTGACTCTGACTCTACCCTCACGGACCTCAAGTCAGATGTGGAACCTGCTCCTCATGCTGTCCACCCTCGTCACCCAGTCCCACAACCTGTTACACCACCGGCACGGGTACCTATGCCAACTCCGGCACCTCCTGTTACCCCACCTCATCGACAGCCACCTCTTCCTCCCACTCATTCTCAAAGACCCCAATGCGACCGTCGTGCTCCTTTACGGCCCGGAAACGTCTACAGGGAACATCGTGATCCTGTTCAACAGCTCCGCGACATTGAGCATGCCTCAGATTGGCGCAAACTTGTAGGAGAAGCACCAGCTGGACCTTCGGATTCACCCGTTGTCCCTAGAGGAATGCCTCCATCCCCAACTCTGTCTGAAGATGACGTTGAGTGCATCACCAGGGAAGGGGGAGACGCATTGGTTTCATACCTCTGCAGCCGTGCCTTCCCACCGGAAACAGAACAGTCCAACGTAAATTACCGTAAATGGACATATTGTGACATACTCAGGTTACCACCTGACGAACAAACCCTCTGGCGTAAAGCCTGCCATGATGAGTTACAAATACTCAAGGATCGCAAGGTCTATGAAATTGTGGATTGACCCAAAGACAGAAATATTATAAAGAATCGATGGGTCTTCGATGTAAAAACAGATGGCAGAAAGAAAGCCTGGCTTGTAGCTAAAGGCTTCTCCCAAGTAGAAGGGATTGATTTCAATCAAATATTCTCCCCCGTCATACACTTTGAGACAGTGTGGTGCATGCTCGCCCTCTCAGCAACAGAGAACTGGTATATTACTGGTCTCGACGTCCAATCCGCCTACCTATATGGCAAACTGGACGAAGAACTCTATATGGATGTCCCAGAAGGCTTCATGCCTCCTCACCTCAAAGGGAAAGTCTTGAGATTACTCCACACCTTATATGGCCTAAAACAAGCAGGATTAGCTTGGTGGCGCAAACTTGACAAATCCATGAAAGAACTTGGCTTCACGCATCTTAAAACAGATGCTGGCCTATTCATCTATCGCAAGGGCAAAGAGCTCCTCTTAGCGATCATCTAAATGGACGACGCCATCTTCTGCGGCCCCAACAAAACCTTTGTAGACAAGGTTAAAGCTGCATTTATGAAGAGATGGGAATGTTGTGACTTAGGAGAAACATGCGAATTCCTAAGAATGAACATACGTCGAGATGGTCAAACCATTAAGATCGACCAATGAGGCGATTCCAACAGGTCATTGGATCATTGCTGTATCTTATGATCGGCACAAGACCTGACATCTCATATGTGGTTACCCAACTCGCCCACATGTCAGCAAACCCATCAGAAGAACATCTCAACAAAGCTCTCTACATCTGCCGGTACCTTCTAGGCACCTGAGACTATTCTCTCGTATATCATGGTGGAACAGGTAAAGGCATTATCGCCTGCACCGATTCTGATTGGGGACAAGACAAAGTCATGTCTCACTCGCAAACAGGTTTCTATCTGAAATTTGCAGATGGTGTGTTCTTGTGCAACTCACACTTACAAAAGACCACTACTCTGTTTTCTATGGAAGCTGAGTACATGGCCTTGAGCGACTGTATGCGCCAGGCTACAGTCGACTCCCTTGTAACCCATAACCCTTGTAACCCATGACCCTTGTAACCCATACATTTTTGGACTTCCCAAGTTGGTTTGCAGTGATTTCATACCTAAATCCCATGACCCATAATCCATGGTAGTTTGGATTGTTGAAAACCCATAACCCTAACCCTAAATGTTCCATATTAGGTATATCCATTACATAATTAGTATCAAAAGGCATGAGGAGGATGTTGAGAATGAACCAAAATTAGTTGAGTACACGGAAAATTGGTCCAGCATTAATACCTATATCGTTGCTCAGACATGTAGCAAGGCACTGCAGATTCCTTCAACATTGCAAGCTTTGTTCGGTTGATGAACACTGACACTAGACAACTTTGGGCAGGCAGGAGACAGTACTAGTAATTATTTCCCTTAAGGTATGAGCCAACAGGGGCTATTACATCTTCTGTGCCTAATTATGTAATTCCTTGTAACCCATGACCTGCCAAAACCCATACTTTTTGGCCCATACCAACAGATAAGGGTTACAAGGGAGTCAGCTGTATTTGGATTCATCAAATGATGGAAGAACTCGGCTACTGCCTTGGCCCCATCCCCATTTGTGGTGACAATCAAGGATCACTCTTTATTGCACAGAACCCAGTCACCGAAGAACGCTCCAAACACATCCAGATCCACTACCACTTCATGTGCGATGCTGTGATGCTATGGAAGCAGGTTGAGCTACTCTTTATCCCAGGCACTGACAATCCTCCGGATATGTTCACAAAGAACCTTGGACATGTCAAGTTCAAGGAGTTCCGCTCCCAGCTCAGTTTGGAATTCAACTCGCCATCTTAGACTGTGCGGATGTTTCATTTTACTTTATATTCCTCACTTTTATATCTACATATCTACTGTATACTAGATAAGGGGGAGTGTTGAAAGGACACGTACCAATGGTCACATGACCTTATATTAAGTAAGCATTACAAAGCATATGTAAGACTCTGCTGAGTCTGAATAATATATATCTCTCTTGATCTGTAACCACTATCATCTCTGAGAATCTACTTCGTCCCAAAGGTAAGTACCCTAGACCAGTTCCTAGGGATCCTGTGTGGCAACACTGGATTCCTGCTATTGCAACAAGTGGCACGGGTGGTGCCACTGTGCCATCATCATCATCAATGTAGAGGTGTGGTGGAGCAGGTGGTGGTGGCACACCATCATCGTTGTTGTCATTGTCATAGCAGTGGTGGTGGTGACATGGCGTCCTCCTCCTCATTGTCTTCGTCTCAGTGGTCATCGTGGCCAATTGACGTGGTGGTGGGTGCGCCACCATGTCATTGTCGTTGTCATTGTTGGTACAGTAGTGGTTGTGCAGCCATCATTGATGTGGCCGATTGATGTAGTTGTGGGTATGCTGCTGCATGTGGCATGGTGGTGGTTGTTGAGTGCTGCCATGTCATTGTCATCGGCAGCGTGGTGGTGGTTGTGCCCCAGTGCCTTCATAGTCGTTGTCATCAGTGTGGTGGTACCACATCAGCAAATCATGAATTAGCTGTGCAGTACTGTAGGGCCCTGCACAGCATGTTACACTTGTCACAGTGTCACAAGAAGGTCCCCCCCTGTGCAGTTAAGTCACAGAGCATACAGTACTGTACAGATTCGGCAAAGCTGTGCAGTCAGCCACAGCCCATAAGCATCTGTGACCACCATACCATTTTCACAGTTCCTACAACTAGACAGGGCTTTTTTTTTCTTGCCCCTCTTACTTGAGTCCAAGTAGTAGAAAATTGATGGATTAGTTCTAACTACAACACATATATGTATTTACGAATTCTCACATTCTGTTCCCTGCCATCGCCGCCCCCTCCCATTGAGTCTGCCGCCGCCGTTGTGGTGGTGGGGACGCCGTTGTAGCTGCATTGCCATTGCCGTCATTGCGGTGCTGTGTTGTGTTGTTATTGTCACTGTCAACCTCGTAGTGGTGGTGGTGAAGCCGCAGTGGTTGCATTGTCATTGTCATTGTCACCATCGCCATCACCGCATCGTGTCATTGTCGATGAGCGGGTGGTGGTGGTGGGGATGTGTTGTGTCGACAAGCAGGTGGTGATGGTGGGAACGACATTGACATCATTGTGGTGATGACACTGCAGCTGCAGCACCGTTGTCATCTTTACAAGTGGGGACGTGTCGTGTCGACGAGTGGGTGGTGGTGGTGGGGATGCTGTGGTGGCCGCATTGTTGTCGTCCTTATGGGTGGAGACATGTTGTGTCAATGAGTGGGTGGTGGTGGTGGTGGGGATGCCATAGTGGCCGCGTCGTTGTCATTGTTGTGGTGACAATGCCATGGCTGCAGCATCGTGTCATTGTCTTTATGGGTGGGGACGTGTTCTGTCGATGAGTGGGTGGTGGTGGTGGTGGTGGTGGGGATGCCATAGTGGCCATGTTGTGTTGTCATCTTTACAGGTGGGGACGTGTTGTGTTGACAAGCAGGTGGTGGTGGTGGTGGTGATGCTGTGGTGGCCGCATCGTTGTTGTCATCTTTACAGATGGGGGTGTGTTGTGTTGACGAGTGGGCGGTGGTGGTGGCCGCATCATTGTCATCATTGCGGTGACGAAGCCACGGCTGCAGCATCGTCGACATCATCAAGGTAGTGGTGGCACCACCGTATTGTTACAGTTGTCACCCTCACGTCATCACCAATGAGGTGGTGGTGGTGGTGGCGGCATCTAGTGTTCAAAAGTCCAGTTGCAGGACCATTAACAGACCAAGGACCAGACCAAACCAGACCAATAAAGCCAGTAGTTCAGTCTTGGTCTGGTCTGGTCTTTGACGGTCTTGGTCTTGGTCATTCAGATTTTTAAAAATTCACAGACCGATGAAAAACCGGTGGCAACTGGTCTTTTTGGGGAGCTGATGACATACCATGATGACCCCCTATCTACTGTATTTTTCCTGTATTTTCCCAAAGTTTTCTGGAATTTATTCACCCAGATTTAGTTTTACCATAGACTATATAACATGCAACCCGGAAATGGGTATGCCTCAGCCATTTATGGACAGAATTGGTTGACTAAGCGCTCCAAATGTAGCCAGGGGTCTGTACTACAATCCCTCCAGCCATTACCAAGCATCACGTGGCCGTCATTATGTCGAAAAAGACTGGTCTTAAAACTGTAAAAGACCATTCAGGACCAGTTTTTGTCAGTTCGGTCCAGTCTTTTTTGCCCCTCCTTCCTTTTTAGGACTGGTTCGGTTCAGTCTTTCCATATAAGGCAAAAAGACCGAACCGAACTGGACTTTTAAACACTAGCGGCATCACTGCATCGATGTCGCCATTGTTGTCGTTGTCAGGGTGGTGGTGGCACCACCATGTCGTTGTCGTCGGTGATTGTTGGGGTGGAGGGAACAAGACGTAGGAAACACTATTTACTCGTCAGCATGAGCATCAGCAACATCCGTCAAGTCTGCCTTGTCTGTGAACCAACTCAGTACCATGCTGCAAAACATGGGAAGTAGACATACCAGTATCATGGTTGTGCCACCAATTCGTTGTTGTCATTGTCGTTGGGGTGGTGGTGGTGCCACCACATTGTTGCCGTTGTCGTGTCGTCATTGTTGGAATGGGGGTGGCCATGCCACCAAGTCGTCGCGCGACTCATATTGTTGCTGGTGGCCATGCCACCCAGTTGTTGTTGTTGTTGGGGTGGTGGTAGCATTGCCACCGTGTTGATGTTGATGTTGTGTTGTCATTGTTAGAGTGGGGTGGTGAATTATTATGACTCACTGTTGGGGTGTCATCATCAACTTCATGGGGGTGGTTGTGGCCGATGGAGTGTGGTGACCGTGCCACCGCGTCTTGATGCGGTGGTTGTGGCTCTCCCAACGTGTCATCATTGGGACATGGCGGCTGTCGCGCCGTTGACATTGTTGGTGTGGTGAGTGGGTGGTGGTGGTGTGAGGTAGGCTATGCCACCAAGCCCTAGCCGGGTGGAGCGATCAGATCTGATTGATAAGGGATAGAGAGGGAGTACCTGTGCACCGACGGTGCCATTGACGTTGATGAGGGTGGCATTGAGGAAGTGCTTTTCATAGTCGAGATCGGGATTGAGGATGGTGTGACCAATGCCCGAGCATGGCTAGGGTAAGCCATGCCACCGAGTGGTCGTTGTTGAGGTGGTGGTGGCAGTGCCACTGCGTCAACGTCAATGTTGTCGTGCCGTCACTGTTGGGGGTGTTGTCTTAGGATGGTCATGGCTGATAGCGTGTGGTGCATGATAATTGAGTATAATCTGGATGCTGTCGGACTGTGTGGGGTGAGCCGGCATGCTAGCCACGTTGTCAGGGTAAATGCTGTAAATATGCTGTGATTCTCTGCCCAAATCAGAGTTTGCTGGGACATGCTGTGCAGGGAACTCAAAAACTGTGACTCACTGTTACATCATGCTGTAATGGCTGTGTCACTTATGTGACTGTGCTAAAATCAGGGATTTGCTGATGCACGTCATTGTCGTCAATGATGTGGCCTTGGTGGTCGTGCTGCCGTGTCATCATCATCACCATTGATGTGGTGGTGGTCACATGGCAACAATGTTGTGGTGGTCATGGCATCAGGTGGTCGTTGTCATCATCAGTGTGATGGTGGTGGTGCTCACATCAGCACATCATGGTCGTTGCAGTGATGGTGGTACTGCTGTGGCACCATCATGGTCATCGTGCTGCCACATTGTCATTGCTGACAATTGCAGTGATGGTGTGCCACTGTGTGGCATTGTTGTCGCTGACGAAGTGGTGGTCATGGTTGTGCTGCTACACTGTCATATCGTCCATTGATGTGGTTTGATTAGTGGCAGTGGCATACTTCCGAGTTGTGCCAGTGTTGTCGTCATCATGGTCGTTGTAGTGGTTGCAGTAGCCACAGCATGTCATGCCGGTCACACACACAGAGAAAAAAAGACCAAGTCCCAAGTTAGTTAAGTGTATACATTCACATTTAATACTAATACATACCTGTAACACCATGCTGTACAATGACTGCTGCACTGTCGGACTGGAGCTCTTGGTTATTGGACTGGTTGTGACACACTGTGATCATATCATGGGGCTGTGTGCCTGTCACATTGCAACATGTGGTAATGTGACATGCTGTGATGTGTTGTAAACCCTATGCCGAAATAAGGGGTTTGCTGATGAACATGGCATTCCCCCCTGGCAGGCAAACCTGGCCCTGCACCTAGCCAATCATATTGATATTAGCCATAGTACACACACAATTGCAACTGTTACGGTCTACAAAGGGGATACTCAATTTCACTACTCTTTTCCCTTGACTCATCTTCTGTTCTCTACAGACTTGTTCTCTTGCTGTACGCGGCTGTATTCGTAGTGGAGTCGTCCTCCACATGTACCAGATATGTTCTCTCAATTCACTTCCCTCTCAATTCACTTCCCTTTCTGTCTGACATGGCACCCCGCCTATACCATATATAGACTTCCATTCTATTTCTGCCACAGCCCCTTCTTCAGACTTCATGGCTGTGGCATTGTCTCTTATTTGACATGCTGCACATACGACTGCGGAGACTGTGCCTTACTGCACATCTCAGATTCATTACTGTGGATGCTGCGCATCCCTTTAATACCCTTCATCTAGATCAGAGGCCTACCATATAAATACTCGTTGTTTCACTCCTGTAATTCCCCAGCTAGTTCTACACAATATCAGCATTGTTTTTAGTCCACTTCCTCTGAGTCCCTAGTGAGCACCTCGTTGTACCTAGGATAGGAGAGACCCATCTAGGCTTAGCACCATCTCTAAGCTTGACTCAGTCCTTCAGTGTTCAATCCATCTATCCCTACTTTCACGTAGAGGACATTCCCCACCCCTGACATTTTACACACCAGCAGATTCAGAGCACCCTCCGGCTCCCCTCCTTCCTCTCCCTCACCCACCATGTCTTTCCCGCTCTCTCAAATCCACAGACTTTCCAACAAGCACCCCTATTATCTTTCCCTACTGGACTGATACACTTCCCCCCAGGAAGTAATCCACCAGTACCTTAGGACTCAACAGGAACTCATAGCGCTCAACAGGAGTACAGGATGAAACCTCGACTTTCTCCCCTTAGCCTCTGAATTAGCTGCTGCTCTTGCATCCACACCCGCTTTCCCCATTGTTCCTGACAACAAACCTCCTGCTGTTTTTCACGATCCTGACCTGGAACTGACCGCACAGGACATTGACATTGACCCAGCTCCAGAAGACAAAATGATATCAGAAATAAAGGCCAGCCTTCCCCAGGACTTTTCCAGGGAGGCAGAGGACGCCAACAGATGGCTCCTCTCTATGAATGCATACTTCACTGGTGGCACTCTCTTCTCTGACATGACAAAGTTCCTCACTTTCCTTAACAAGATAAGTAAGGGCTGGGGAAAGATGTTTGCTGAAGGATGGTTGATGAAGTTAGCCAATCCGGCAATAGCCGAGGAAACAAGACCTTTGACAGAATAAAGGGGGCATTTGAGACCGCTTTCTTCCCCTATGATGTAGCAGCCAAAGCCCAGATAGACCTATCAAAGTTGAAACAGACTTCAGGCAAGGAAACCAAAGGAGCATGGAGCGATGGGTTCACCACCAATGCCTCCCAATTCCAACTTCTTACCAAAAAGTCTGGTATCACCAATCTCCACGTGCTTAGCCCTTGTCTTGCCATGATGATTCTCTCGTGCAACAAGATCCCAGCGACATACCAGGACTGGATCAAGCAAGCCAGGCAATTCTCTCAACAATTGAGGAGAATTGGCGACTTGCACAAAGGAGTTGCACATATCCCAGCACCCCACTCTCGAAGCTTTGCAAGGGACCCATACGCGATGGACATAGATGCTGTATGCCTATCGCTGACTCAGCATGCTGAGTACATGCGGAAAAATCAATGTTTTATTTGTCACAAGGTTGGCTGTAGGTCTACCAACCACCATGGATCCAGAACCAACTGGACACCATGTCCCCGCCCACTGACCACATCCTCTGGACGTACCACATGTCCTACTTACAAAGTCCTGCAATGACAGACATGAACCACCACCACAATGGAGGAGGAGGATGAACTGTCTGCTTACCTAAACAACATGGGTAGCAGTGGCAAAGGCGCCGCAATAAAGATCCTCAAAACTGCTTTCAGGGAGGGCAGCTCATCCATGGACGAGGAGGAAGGCTACCAAGCCATGGCTGAGGTAAGAATGGCCACTTACCAAGAGTGCCAAAAGGAAGCGATCTGGGCAGCCCCACAAGCCAGGGCTGTATGATCTGGACCATGGAACAATAGGTTCTCCGCTATGGCGCAAGTGGAGCTCTGGGATGCCACCTCAAAGGATGACCAGGATCATTATCCTGGCACATACACAAATGGTGATAATGCCCAACCAATGCTGGGCACAGAAGCAGCTACTCCCCAGGATTAGAGGACGGGGCTTGGACTGCAACCTTCTTCTCAAGAGACCGCCACGAGAAACACAGTCAAACATGGAATCAGAGTGGCACAACACTTGGAACTGACCAAGGTCATTAAAGCGGTGAGAGAAGAGGCAGGGGCACTTAAGATATCCGGACCCAACTGTAACAAGTCACTCAGACGTGGATCCGACCACACCAAACCACATATGGTAAACAACAGTTTCTGTGGACCCCACATTCAAACAACGTCTGATTTCTGCAAAGGAGCATGTAAGATACCTGGACCCAACCAGGATATGTGGCTCGAAACACCTGGAACTGACCAGGGTTTTTGAAGGGCAGGATTGGGTCAATG